>CATIWR010063414.1:0-11847 GCA_949677035.1 Omphalea diandra
GTGTATACAAGTCCTTTGAAACATTGTTAAGATCAAATGCTATAGAAAATATTATTGTTTAATTTTTTATGGTCTTATGTACTACTAATCTTAAATTAAGTTTGTAAAATATTCTATGGTTGAGTTGGATATATATATATATATATATATATATATATATATATATATATATATATATATTCATCTTAGCTTTTGTATAAATTGTTTGCAACCTACACATAAGTAGGTTGGTTGTAGCTGATGTCATTCCTTTTATTACTCGTATGTCCGATTGCATGCAATATCACAATTTATATATTGACTCAATCATATATACCTTATACTATGAAAATGTGTTGCATATTGTTATAAACAAATAGTTTAGTCATATTTTGCATATTTATTCTTGTAGATTCCATGTGTTTCCGCAAACTCTTTTGAAACCTATACTGAATAATCTCTAATGTTGAACTAATTCTTTTGCATCTAGGTACAGTCTCTAATGTTAAATTACATTCTTATTCATCCATGTGTGGTTTATAATTGTATTTTTCTCCTTTTAATGACTAAATTCCTACGCTCTTCTAGTATTCTTGATAGAACACCCTTTGAATCATCGGCAAGGTGCACACATCTCATAAGCAAACTCTAGATCTTGAAGCAGTCTGCTGGTTTATTTATGCGTAAACTACATTTTTTTGTTCATTAGTTCAATTTAGTTTTTTGAGTTTCTACTGAAGTTTGTGAATTATTATAACAATAACATAAATGTAAATGGAGGGATTCCTATTTTTATAGACAGTTTTAAACCTTGGATGTTGTACATAATGTATATTTTATTTGAATGTAATTGTATATTATTATTTCTTTCTAGTAGAATAGTTTTGATTATTTATTAATCTTAATTTTTATATTTAATTTTTAAAATAAAAAATTAATTATATAAACAATATCATTAAATGTAAACACAATATTAATATTTTTTTAAAAAATATTATATTAAAAAAATCTCCAAAGCAAAAATACTTTTTGGAGTCCATATTTGTTTGTCTTTAAATAGAAACTACATAATATGGTCCATAAACAGTGACCACATAATGTGGTCTTTACGTGGTTTGTAAATACTCCTCATAGTGGTTTGTAAATACTCCTCATAGTCTCATGTGGTTAGCATTTAGCAACCACATAATTTGGACTCTAAATAGAGACCACATTATGTGGTAGCTAATGTGATCGTAGTTTAGTGACCATATTCATTTTGTGATCGCTAAACCTTTTGTGACCAAGGTTTTGGAGACCACATTTTGTGGTCTTTAAATCCTTTTTTTTTTTTTTTTTTTGTGTAGTGGATAGTTTTAATCATTGAAATAAGAAGGATAGTCTTAACTCATTCTTCCTTTTTAATAGGGATAGTCTTAACCATGAAAATAAGAAGGATAAATTCTAACCTTGAGTCTTAAATTTGCCATAATCTTTTCTCCTGTAATTAAGCTTTACCACTTATTATCCTGTATGGGCCTATGTAAATGGTGAATAGTGAGAAGATAAATTTTATAGAATTTATAACTAAGCACTCAATCACACACAAAAAAAAAAAAAAAAAAAAAAAGGAAATGAGTAATAAACAACATAAGTAATTTATAAAGGTTTGAAAATAATCCTCCTTAATCCTCTCTTATAGCATCCCCACCAAGAGTTTTACTCTACAAGTTGCTTATGAGTATAACTTAATCCTTAAAACCTAGTTTCTACCTAAACTAGATCACCACCAGCTTTAAGTACTAATGAAACCATCCTAAGATAGTTTATGAGCACTATCTTAAGCCTTAACCTTTTAAAGATTGCTACCTAACCTAAGATGTAATCTTCATACAAATAATATAAGTAATGCTTAAGAGAAACCACTTACTAAGTATACTTAACCTTTTTACCAAAAAAAAAAAAAGAATAAGAGTTATTTTGCAATTGAAAGTACTTAGCAACTTTATCAATTAAGTTTCTAACCTGCTAAAGTCCTATATAGTCCCCTTATATGTGTTATGCCCTAAAAGTATCTAGTAGAGTTAGTGTCATCTTTTTTATCTTTTCTAAAAATTAACCGTTATAGCTCTCGAATGTTAGTTCACTATATTGAATAGGTCATTCACTTCTTGAATTAACTATGTCAAAAGACCTTTCAAGGGCGTTCCTTTTAAAATCTTTAAATTTTAGTTAAATGGGGTCATTCAATGCTTACACAAGCCATTCATAAGGCTATTCATGTGCTTCACAAACTTAGATTTTTGAAAGGGTTCGCTCATAATGAATATGTTTAAATGAGTGAATGGGCCATCCCACTTATGTTTAGGGTTGAGAGGCATTTAAGTTAGTCTTTAACCATTCCAACATTTTAAGAACTGGTTGTTCCACTAAGTTCAACTGATATTTAAGTCATTCTAGCTGTCTAAAAATGTTCATTTTTCCTTTTGCTAAATAAATTCATTCCAGACTTGAATGAAGTGTTGATCATAACTTTTAATTTTTCATTGAACATGCAATCCATCATGAATGAGATCGTTCATAACACTTTTGCAATTTGTCTTCAACTTTGAGCTTCTCAAACCTTATTATTAAGCTTGAAATCCTTAAAAAACATCATCTTAAGGTCTTAGGGCATGTTTTTTAGAAACTCTTGAATGATATCAAATTGTTTCTAATATACCTAAAACTTTAAAACTTGATTTTTATGTTATCAAGAGGCCTAAACTCAAATATAGAAATACTTGCACACAGCTTAAAACTCAATCTATATTTGTTATCATTAAAAGAAAAATTATAACTCTAAAAGTCAATAATATAAAAAAATAAATGATTCTCGAGCTTAATTTTTAAGCTTGTTTTAATAAATGATCTAATCTTAAATAAGAGTGTGTTCAATGTATTTAGGCTTGTGAATTGCTTATTTGTAGACTTAAGGTGAGCTTGTTCAGTATGCTCAATTATATACTTAAAAATAGGCTCGATTATATACTAAAAAATAGGCTCGTTCAAATAGTTTGGTTGCACTAGTAATGTTTATGTATGAGAATTATGCTTGTTTAAACTTGTGAACTACCTGTTTAAATTTGATTGCTCATATTTTTTAATTTCTATAATAATATTTACAATATAATAATTTGAATTATATATTTGATTATATAAATGAATTAAAAAGATAGATATCACTTTGTATATTAAAATTCGTAAAATTAATATTGTAATTTTAGTAATTTTGTGAAAATTTTTTAGTTATAATTTAATGTTATTAAGAAAAATCTAGGCTTGATAAGAGCTCAATTAGACTTAGGAGTCAAATATGAACATAATGATATTCGACTCAATTCAGCTCGTATAATAGGTAAACTAAATTTAAGCTTAAATTTTTAAACTCATTTAAGAAATAAATCAAGCTTAAACTAGCCCAAACTTCACTTAACTCGATTCATTTGCAGTCTAAATGCTATCTTGTATGCTAGCCTTATTCTAGATATATCTTGTCTAAGTTTAATCTTTAAATCACGATGTTTTACTTGTGCTAGATGAGTTTTGTTAGGTAGTGCATTACCTTGCTAGAAAACCTTTCCTTTTGATTTATCATGTAATTTTCATGCTCAAATCTCTTTTTTAGAGACCAACTTCATCTTGCAATTATATGATAGTTTAATTAATATTTTAATTAGGGAAAAAAAAAAGCAACTTCTAATGTTTATAATCGGAGCTTTTAAAAAATATATATGATTTGATAACTCAGTTCTACTAAAGGTTGAATTATAAGGTGTTGGTTCTAATAAAACATTAAATTTACAAATAATACATTTCCTCCAAAAAAAAAAAAGAGACAAATAGTAGTAAAGTGATTGAATCATATCAACCAATCAAAGTTTAATTATATTCTATATATAAATCTAAAAATTAATATAAGGAAATAGTGTGAATAAAGTACAAAATTATAGAAAAAATTTAAAAAAAATTCTTTAAGCTTTAATGTAATTAATAATTGATACTAAAAAATCCTAATAAAAAGATTTGGACTTCACCCTAACATTTTACCCCCTCCCCCCTCTCAAAGATCTCTAGATTGAAATTCTTTATACTGTTGTTGGTAAAATTTTATAGATGATAGCCCTAAATCACTAGATCTATTAGTTTTTCTAGTTATTTTTTAAAATTCACTTAATTTTTTGTATTTTTATCAGTAAGTAGAGGAAATATATGTGTCTTTCTTGATATATTACTAGATTTATAAGTTAAATCAATTAAAATATAATATGTTTTTCTCAATTTGTTTGTATGAGTTTGATTTTATTTTTTTATCCAATATTATCTAGATCTATGAATTCAAATATATTTTTTTATATAATTTTCATATTTCTTTAAGTAATATAGGCCTCTTTTCATGAGAGTTTTGTTCTTACAACATAGGAGTATAGATGAATTTCTTCATGTGCTCTTTGATTTTTCTTCTATAGAAATTTGTGAGTGATCGGTGGGTTACTTATTGTTGTTTTATTTTCAATTGGACTTATTTAAAAGACACAAGAGTCAATACATGGTCGGTAGTACTATCTCAAGGAACATATTTATTACAATTAAGTTACTAAACTCTATCAACATAATTGCAAATCTTCAAGAGAAGCTATAATGAAAATATTTTTATACTTCTTTATTATAATGATGGATTTTATATTTGTATCAAGTCATATTAAAGTTATTATATAAATAAGAGAATCATATTTCTCTAAAAAAAATAATGATTAATCCTATTATTTATAAATGTACATCACATGATATGTTAATAATGAGTGCCTGCTACACTTAAATTCATGGGCTAGTTTTTATATCCTCTATGTCCCTCGGTTTTTCATTTACATCCCTTTAACAGTATTTTCTTATATATCACCAATATATATATATATATATATATATATATATATATATATATATATTAGTGCATAATGATTGAAGTGCTTAACCTTATAGCTAAAGGGATTACTAGTAATAAAATATTACAAAAAAAAAAAACACATAAACTATTGTCAACAATCAATTAATAAGTCTTTTAATTTTTATTGAAAATATAATTTATCAACTGTGAAGTGGTAATTGAGGTTATTCGCTCTTTAATTTACCCGACAGCTCAAGTGGAAGTCATCATAACAACTTGAAATTATAAAGAATAATAATGATATAAGGACAACTTTATGTGTTAAATAGTTGTATTATTAATTTTAAGTGCATGCTATTGACCAAAATGATAATAATTTAATGTATGTTACAAAATTGCTTATATAATTTTAAGAAATATATTTAAAAAAAGATAGAACTTTTTATTAGTTTGCAATGCATATTGATGGAGCCGAAACTTTGCATAAGTGAGATCATAGATAATCAATATTAATTGTTGAATATTAATATGATTATCTTAATTATTAGTTTTCTATATTTTTTGTACGTAATACTAGTTACTAAAAGTATGAAGTTTTTTATAGTTCAAATATTTTTTTTAAGCAAAACTACGTTGATTTTTTTTTATAATTTGTGAATTACAAAAATAAAAATATATTCAAATTCTATAAATTTTTTAATTATTTTTATAGTATTTTAACTAGATAATAAAAAATAAATCAGTTTCTTGAAAATATTTTATGAATAAATTACTTTAACAAAATAGATGAGTCTATTTGCTATTAGTTCTGACAATTTTTATTATGTTATATTCTTAAAAAAGTAATAAAAGTGAAAGATGTTTTTGGCATTTTTGGTTTGTTATCTATCACTTTTGAAAAAAATATTTTTTTATCTATTCTAAAGTGATATATTTCATAATTAAAGCAATGAATTAAAGATATAATCAAAATTAAAAATTTAAAGAATATACACATAATTTAAAAGATAAATTTGTAAATTTTAATAGAATCATTATTTGAAATACATAAAAATTTATGAGAATTTCAAATTTTTTATAGGATATAAGGTACATTATAAAAATTTACAAAAGTTTAAAATATTTTAAAATTTGAAAAAGGGTCTCTTTATAATTTTTAATAGGTCATAATACCTAAAAAGATGATAACTATTTAGAAATTTGAACGGGGTCGTGACATCATGTGACCATACACAATACACTACAACTCTACTTATAATATTAAAAGTGTTATTTGGACATTTTTTGACCATGTACATATATTATGCTTATCAAAAAGTATATTTGACATTGTTTTCACATGTCCTTGTATGTTTTCTATGGGTTTAAAGGTGCTAGAAAAGTTACAATTGAGTTAGAGTGGTATGAAACATAAGAGTTCAAAGAGTTAGAGTGATATGAAACATAAGATTTCAATATTCACAAAATAAAAAATGCCATAACAGTTTAATAAGGTTGTGGCAAACCATAAGTAATTTCAAAAGGTTGCCTTAAACATGGCGTAAAAAATCCAAATGACACACCTGCATAGAACCAACATAACCGCAGTGAACTCCTTCACCATTCCTATGTCTGCTTGCCACGACCATAAAGGTCTTGACACCCATATAAAGAGCCATTTCAAGATTCTTTCTCCAAACTCTTATCTCTTTGAGTTTTAAACTCTTATTTTCACTTTTTTTTTTGAGCTTTCCCTTCTTTAAAACTTTATTACGCACTAGACCCATCAATTGTAATGAGAGATTTACTAGAGTTAATATTTTTATTTAAGGTATTTAAGAAATTTCTTTGAATATCAAGTGTTATTCATTTTTTTTTTAAAAGTTTCAAGATATTCATTTCACACCCTCTTCTTTAATTAGGTGGTGTTATAAATCTTTTCTAATATATTTAAGGTTTATTTATGATAGAAAATCTTATATGTAACTTAGATTTTGCTTGAATTAGGATATAATGCTCATTAGGAGCTAATTAAAGATTTAACTTAAATGATGGATAGGCCTTGCAACTAGTATTTCATTTAACTTATCATTAATAATCTATAGTTATTTAGGTTTTTAGTTCTATTGAACCTTAGAGTTCCAATTCTTTTTTTAGTGATACGAAATAATTGTTAAAGTTGATAATTAGTTAGTGCTTTATATAAGATTATAGGTCGCTTAATTTCATCTAAACTCAAATTCAAAGGATATTCAAATAAGTACATCACTTTTAAAATTTGCAAAAGCTCAAAAGGATGTGAAGTCAATCTTATCCCAATCATATTTGCTAATTTTCAAAGGGCCAGGATAGCTGGAAGTTTAAACTCAAAGCAAAACGGCAGACAAAGTTGAGAAAGCAATTCAATGTTTGTGAAAATCTACCCATAAAGAGCAGCAACATTTTGTAAAAAAAAATGGAAAAAACATTAAAAATTCTTCAAAAAATACATTAACTATTTTATGTAAAATTGTAAAGGTCTTCAACACATGTGGAACTTAGCAATAGCAACAAACTAGGAAATAATACCCATGGAGCAAGGTTGATAACCAAGTGACATCAAAGCCTATGGAAATTACCAACATCTATTAAAAGGAATAGTTCTTATGACTAATAAAAAGGAATAGGCTATTGAAAAGCTCTTATAGAAATGACTATAGAGTTTGGATCTCTTGAATCAAAGCTCAATGCCTATTGAAGAGATCAATGCATGTTCAAGTTAAAACAATGACTATGGAAGCATTCTAATGATTCTAAAAAATTAAGGATGTTGACAAGGCCAACGCCTTATTAGAAGACATAGTAAGACCATTGGAAATTTAATGCACATGGAAGAAATTCTAATGCCCATTAAAGAAGTGACCATGGACAGCTCTAATGCCCATTTAAAGGCAGTGTAGATCCATTACAACTTTCACACTCGTGGTTTGATCTCCAATGACCATTGAAATGGAATAGCAATTATATTATTTTTTTTTTTTTGCTAAGATAAGTATAATAAGTGTATCGACTAGTGTCTTAAAGCATACTTACAGAAGAGCACCCTCGTTGACTTTAAAAGAGGAAGAACTCAAGAAAATTAAGATAAAGAGCAATCAGCAAATCAAAAGTAATTTTAAAGCACTTAACTTTCTTCCTATTTAATCTTCTAAATGCCTTATTTGTAAATTCAAGCCAAGCTTAATCATGTTATAGTTCATGTAAGGGGTAGCTTGAATATCTTTTAGTAAGTGATCTTTCCTTAAGTAACACTTATAACTCTTATATGTATACATAGGATTAGGTAGGCATTCTTTCTTGGATGTGCTAAGGCTTAAAATAGTGCCCATAAATCTATCCTAGAAAAAGCTTGATAAGTGCCCAAAAACTTATCCCTATCCTATTTGGATATCAATATGTGTTAGGGTTTGAGTTATGCAAAAAAATAACTTGTAAAGATTTAAGGTGCACCTATAAGCAACTTATTTAGTAAAACTCTCTAGTTGGTGTTCTAAGAGAACATCGACAAGGGTTTTTGTCGAACCTCTATAAAATCATATGTGTTCTTTCTCTTCACTTCTTATATTTGATGGATTGATTTTTCAAATTTATAATTTCATAAAAAATTGTCATAACCCTATTTACCTCCTTTCTAAGGCTTCTTGGTATAATAAGTTTGTTATTGTTATGTTTAGAAGTTCAAATGTCATATGAGACACATAGAGTTTAATTGGGTTTTAAGAGTTTTCTTCCTAATTATTATTAGATTGATAATGGTGATGATAATGTATTTCTAGGTCAACAAGCACAAATAGGATTGATAATGATGATGATAATGTGTTTTTAGGTCAACAAGCACAAATTGGATTGATAATGATGATGATAATGTATTTCTAGGTCAACAAGCACAAATAGGAGGCTAAGAGAGCTGGATTAGAAGATTAAGTCTCTATTTTCTTAAGTTGATAACAAATTGTAAGTATATATTAATTATCATGACATTCAACTATTTTTCTCTTTTCTCTTAAATTTTTGCACACATGTTATATGAATGTGAAATTAAGAATATAATAAGATAAACTATATGAAAATGGCTCACATGTATATGAGGTGCATAGTTAAATTATAAATGCACAATAAATTTATGATATATTGGTAGCCTCTAAGGATAATTTGATTTACCATAAGCGATCGTGATTGATCATAATAAAAGGAATGATGAACACAAGCTAAGAAAGAAAAGTAATTCATGCTCTCCCAAGCTCCAAAAAGTAAAGATAAGAAAGAATAGCTAGGGTTAGAGTTAATCTCTCCTAGCCCTAAATAAAGACAAGGCACAATATGAAAATGGAGTCCCTTATATTATAAGAAGCAAATCAATAACTTGGACTATCATTTGTTTGCTATATATAAATATTGATGTATTTTTCCGCATGTAGTATATATTTATGAATAGAAAGTTTAGAACTATATATATATATATATTATCATGATAACATATCATGCCGACTAATATTCACTTATTGAGTCTAAAAGACTCATTTTCCATCCTACTAACATTTCAAGTCTAGAAGAGGTTGAAGCATCCAAAGAGATAATTAGTTTTATTATTTATGATTAGACTCTTGATATGTTTAAGTTAAGAATTATAATGATTTAATAAAACTCTAGTTTTGAACTATCTTTAGCAGGATTGATACTTATACGCAATTATATTATTAAGACTTCTAACTAAGTTTGATAATGATATATTTGAGGCTTATTTAATATTGTGCCTAATGAAATTTGTATGATTATGAGATGTGTATGTTTGAGATAATTAACAAGTTGATGAACTCCTGAAGGATTGTGAATTCCTATGGGTTAGGTTGGAACTGTACCAAGGGTTGACTATAGAGAAGTCACTTCACATTCCTTTAAGACCTTTGGATGCCTCAGGTTGGGTATGTTTTGTGAAATGAGTTATAATGAATGATAATAGTTTCCGCAATTTAGGCTTACAACGAATTTTGGTGCCCTTAAGTCTTTTAATTTCTAGCCAATCTAACCCCTAGACTTAGATTGGGACACCAACCTTGGCAATGCAAATAAAATAAATGGCTAAAATATTGAGTAATCTACATTATTCAAAGTAAGAAAATGCTCTGTATAGCATGAGGCTATGTGAATAGTAATATTGGATCTTGATTTTACCTAATTTATAAAAATAAATTAAATATATATATAGAAGATGAATAAAAATTTTAAAAATGAATAGATAGTATTAATATCATCAACCTATAAAATTAATGTAACATCCCTAACCACATTCATTGGCATTATCCCATGAGCATATGCATTAGATAAATAATCATTTAGAAGCACCATTGCATTGGGGGACGCTTGAACATATATGTAGTGTTTGTATAGTTGTATGGCAAATTGTTTTATGCTGTGTGCATGTTATAATATCATAAATAATGGTGTTTTAGAGCTTAACTAAAAGTATAAGGAGTATCTAGGAATTAGGAGATGGATGGAAGTGCTTTATGAGTGAAGAAGAGGGACTAAAAACAAAATTTTTAACTTTCAACCAATAGGAAACCAGTCCCAATCTTTTGACTTATTTAAGATAAAAATATAGACCATTAGGGTCAGATTTTGAGGGAAAAAACGTGGGGTATACCAGAAACAAGAGAGAGCAAAGGAAGAAGAAAGAAAGGGAGAGGAAGAAGAAGAAGAAGAGAGGGAGAAGAGTGAGCTGCCTAGGGTTTTTCAATTCTGGGACAGTAGGTAAGTAAATTTATCTTCTTCTCAACTGGAATTAACATCTCATGACATGTTAATCATGCATGGTTAGTGAGAATTAAGGAGTAATTGAGGTAGATCTCTTGGATGGAAGTTGTAATCCAAGAGAATAAGAGCTGATTCTGTTGGATTTTGCTGTTAGAGCATAATTTTGCACTCAGGATTTCGTAACCCTAGAAGAGGAATTAGGGAAAGTAAAAAATATGAAAGTTGTAGCTTTATGTCTCATATAAATGTGTATGAAACAGTTTTTCTTGATTTTGTGTATGTGAAGAGATATGACCCCTTCAGTAGGACTAGGTCAAATCCGAACCGAGATGATATAGCCTTCTGTTTTCTTATATTTTGGTGGCTTTATGTTCTGATTTTGACAAAGTGAAAAACATGAAATTTGTAGAATTATGTCCTCTCTAAACACATGTAAACCAGTTTTGATTGATTTGCTGTGTGGAAAGAGTTATAGCTCATTGATTGGGACTGACTCTGTACCGGAGTGAAACCCACCTTTCTTTTGAATCTGTTTTTCCAAGTATTTGATGGCCATAGATTCAGAATTTGATAATTGTCCAAACTTAAAAGTTTTACATTTATGTATGATGTACATACCTGTGAAATAGGTTTGCCAAATTCGGCAAGGATGTTGAGATGTTGTCCCTTCATCATGACTGGTTGGCAACATGTTACAAACCTGTACATCCTGAGATTGGTCCTTTGTTTTGGTGACCTTATAAACCGAATTAGATAATGAGTAAAACATGAAAAATGTTCCTTCATATGTTTTGTAACTAATGGTAGATTATAATTGCAATTAGATGTGTACAGTTTGAGATAAACCCAAGAGAGTAAGACCCACTGAGACTGAAAGGACACTGCAACAGGGCAACATTTAAAAATTCTCCACATTTTGTGTGTGTCTGATATTGACCTGAAATTTGAATATGTTGTGGGTTTATGTGTCTAGTTTGTTTGAAAAAAAGAATCAAGTTAATTGGATGAGTATATCTAGAGTTATTGCGGTGAGAGTGTAGCAAGCTCAGGCTGCCCTATTAGGAATATAGGCATAAACATAGGTCCACTTGCATGGATCATGCACCAAGCATTCATAATCATTTTGACATGCTTGTAACCATGTATGTATCAATTCTAGGGTCTCAAAACTTTGAGGAAGCCATAGAGAGGGA
>CATIWR010063438.1:0-62500 GCA_949677035.1 Omphalea diandra
ATTATAAATAATTTTTTATGTCTATTTTGATAAATTACACATAGTCATTATATATATTTTTTATATTCAATATATATATATATATATATATATATATATATATATATATATATATATATATATATATTTTCTATCAAAAATATTTAATTCAATTGATACACATTTATATTTTCACAATAAATGAATTTTAACTTGTTATTTCTTGAATTAATTCTATTAAAGTCATTTATTTTAATATATGTCTTTAATATTTTTTTGTCAATTTAAAAATTCTCCTCTCTCTCTCTCTCTCTCTATATATATATATATTAATAGACTACTAAAACCTTAACCAATAATGATTTTAGATTTCATTTACAAGAAATATTCTACAAATAAAAAAATCTAATCACATGTTAATAATTTTTATTAAGTAGCAATTAAATGGCAATAAAGCTTTATCTTTTTTTTGTTTTTGGCTACTATTTCAAAATTGCTTACCTGCCACATAAAATCCACATCGTGGCAGATTAGATTAGGATATTCAAAATATTATCATTGAATTTGCTTTCGAACTGTAATATTACGAATTTAAATTTAAATTAATTTGATTAATAAAAAATGAAAATCAAAACTATTAAATTGGATGATAAAGAGCTTAGATAACATGTTACAGGATAATAGGAAAAATCTATCTTCGGATTTCCTAAATTTTTATAATTTTTAATTATATTGGAGCACATCGAAACCTTAATATTTTGGTCATAGAATTCTGATGTCAAATCAAATAACTACTGAGTTCACATTTGCAAAATTAGACCTAACAAAAATTTTACATCTCCAACAATATATAGACTTCGAGTTAATTCAACATGGAAGCTAGGGACAAGAAAAGGACTGAACAAAAATAAATCTAGGAGAAAAGTGTTGTCTTATATATATATATATATATATAGTTTTTAAAATTTATATGAATAAAAAAACATTAATGAAAAACAAAAATTCCATTTTGACATCCCATATCTGTTTCAACATAGCCAACACAGCTAAACCAACTAATATTCACTTCGGATCAGATAAACTTTGGGTTTGATCAATTTCAGGTCCGCATAATTTTAAGTTTTTCTTGTTTGTTTTCACTGAGTCAAGTTTTACTACTTTGAATTATAAATTGGGTTGAATTAAGTTATTAAGTTAAAAATATAGAGGGAAATTCAAATCATTTTTAAATTTTAAATAAAATTAGATTACTTATATTTTTAATTTTCAATGAAAAATATTATATTAATTTTAATAAATTTAAATATTTTAAATAAAATTAAGTCAATTCAAATTGATTCATAAATCAAATTATGATTTAATCATATTTGATTTTAATATTTTCAAGTTGAAATTATTTTAAATTTTTTAAATCAAATTGAACTTTGATTACTAATCAACATTTTTAAATCAAATTGAACTTTGATTACTAATCAACATACACATACAAATTAATCAAATCAACGTACTATGATACTATAAATATATCTATGATACTATCTTCACATCTCCTCACACTCACTCAACAATTCTTAGTTCAAGTACAGAAAATGAAAAATTTCTTTTCGCGATAGCAAGTCGTCGTTTTGAAAAGATGATGAGTTTGGGGAAAATATTTATTACTTTGCTTATTGTCTTCCTGCTCTCTATGGCTATTTTAAGCAACATTTAGGTTGAGGCAACTAGGGTTTTCCCAGAGAATTTTGCGGATGCCAATCATTTGGAGACGTAATCTTCGGTTTATGAGAAGGCAACGGGCACCATGGCATGTTGGCTTCAACGGTCCTAAACTTATTTTCTTAAAAAAATTCATATTATAATTATTTTAATTTATTTTATTCATATAAACTACTCTTTTAAATATTATGTATAAAATTATTTATTTTGATTGCATAAAATTAATAAAAATATAACTTTATAATTATAAAAAGAATTATATTAAGTAATATTCAAGTGTAGAAATATATAATATATTTATAATATATATATATATATATATATATATATATATATATATATAAAATCGGTTTGTTGGTTTCAGTTTGATTTGATTTCAGTTCAGTTTCGATCTAGTCTTCTGTACAGTTCTTAAATGAGGATCAAAACCGTGATCAATTTTAAATTAATATCAATTCAATTCTGGTATGGTCCCAATCATTTTTTTATATTTTTTATCCAATATTTATTTTGATTCGATTTTTGATTCTGTTTGGAAAACTCCAAAAACAATGTTCAACCCTACCATAGATGACAATCTGACTCAACTTGAAGCCTTGTGAGACTTTTAAATCCGAAGCAAAATGAACCTCAAAAAGGATACCTTATGCTTCAGCCGTTTCTACATCAAAAGCAGGCTGACTATTGGAGCAAGCAGAAGCTATAACTTCACCTCGAGAGTAACTGGTGATTGCTCCAAAAGTTGTCCCAATTCGATATTTTATATGCATGCAACGTAGAGGTAGCCACGTTAAGGACTTTCTCCATTGTTCCCTTCATATTTTGAAAATATAAGTGATTGCGGGAGTAACATAAAGCCCATAATACTATGATGAAAATGTTACGCGCATGCCCTTAGTATATAGTTCCATCATCTTCTGCACCCAAACCTTTCCTTTGTGTTAGAAATTTGATTACACATATAGATTCCATTAAGAAATCCATGAATCATGCTCAAGAATATAAAGCATGCAAAGTTGAACTCCAATCGCGTTAACATTAATAATGAATTGAAATTATTTGTCACAACTTAGATTATTTAGCTTTTACGCAATCCACACAGGAGAGATTGAGACATAGAGATTTTTCTTTTTCTTTTCTTTCTAGGAGAATATTTTCTCTATAGAGAGAATGAACGTAAAGAGAAAGGCAGAGAAAATAATAATATGTAGATAACAACATTAAGTTATCGATTTTTACTCAGAGAGTTATCTTCATATCTAAATATAACTCTTATCTCTCTTCTTATCCTTTTCTTTTATAGATTGTTGTTAACTAATAATAATAATAAGCGGATACATGTTGGGTCACATCATGGGTGTCCGTCTCAGAAATTCAACATTTCTCACTCACACATGATGTGACCAACTCTCTTATCTATTTATGAGGTTCATACTTATTAAATAAGTTGTGCGACTATGTATACTACGAGAGGATCCTTGTTATATATTTGTTAGGATTATATAGTGTCTTGATTGAAAAATCTTGGAGCATATTCAGTATGTTGTATCTTAGATCATTTTATCACATTCTCATTATGAGATCTCATTTCAAATTGAATTTATATGTATTTATTATTATATTATATCACTAAAATAAAACATGGCTGGTCTAATAATAAACATATGTCATTGTGATAATGCAAAATGATCTTCTTTTTTCTCGAATTCCACAATTCTTATTTAACTCACTTTTCTAGAGATGCTCTATCAAACCAAATCAAATCATGATCTTCTAGCAATATTCTAAGATAACAAACATTAAAAACAAATTTTGATAAGTTATAAGGATACTAATACGAGATTACATATAAAATCGAGGGTCTCACATTACATAAAGTCATTCAATTATTAACTTTATTTTTCCAGTTGTTTGATTTATGCATATGTGGTATGAATCACATATTATGGTATTATCTCCTTCCCCATGGAGCGTATGCCTTATAAATTATAAATACCATACAAATTATAATTAGACACACGTAACGTTTAATTAAGAGTTCTCTCAACATACTCCTCATAATATATCCATCAAAACTCAAATTTGGCATTTCAAAAATTAAACAGTATTTCACAACAAGCACCTTAAGTTGATACAACTTATCAACATTTTCTTTTATTTCACGTATAAATGCGACATTTTGAATTTAAGTATTTTGCTATAAATTATCACTTAGATAATGTAATTTAAATTTGTCTCATCTTTGTTTACACTTAGCAACAAAGGTGATTGCCTCTGTGGGATGGCCAATCTCATATTTGTGTGACATACTTCCCATATCAAATATGTACTCGTGCACATAAATATATAAATCTAGAAAATAAAAATATATTGATGTCTTAAAGAAAATACACGTGAACATCTTTGAAAAATCCATTTTACCAAAACATTCAACACCTATGCAGCCCAATTACTTGACATGCCTAAACTATGCATCTTTAGCAATGGGCTTTGTAAAGGGATCTGCAACTATTTGTTGTGTGGAAATATACTTCATGTTTACTTCTTTGCTTGCTATCATGTCTTTCACAAAGTTGTATTTGATATCAATGTGTTTGGTTTTTACGTGGAACTGTGGGTCTTTTATATATGCTATAGCAACTTGATTATCATCGTTAATGAGAACTGGCTCTATAGCATCTTTCCATTTTGTTAAATGTTCCAAGAACCTCCTTAACCAAACTGCCTCTTGCACAGTGGCTGGAGATGCCATAAATTTAGCTTCCATTGTTAACAGGGCTATACATGATTGCTTCTTACTACTCCAAAATATAATTTCATTGTTAAGTATGAAAGCAAATATAAAGGTAAATTTTCTTTCAACTAAATCTCCTCCCTAATTAGCGTAAATAGCCTTTCAAATGTAGATCTTTGCCATAATAACACAATGAATAATCAATTATGCCCTTGAGATACCTTAATATCCTCTTCACTTCTTTCCAATGTGTTGGACTAGTGTTAGATTGATATCTACTTGCCAGACTAACAACATAGCAGATATCAAGTCTAGGACACATCATAGCATGCATAAGACTTCCAATTGCACTTAATTACGAAACTTTACTCTTTTGCTCTATTTTTTTTTTGATGTTTTAGGACACATCCTTCTACTAAGGACTTCACCTTTTCCAATAAGAGTATTTATGGGTTTGCAACTTGCATGATTTTCTTAATATACTACTCTTATGAAAGAGATATTAAATTTCTTGAATGATCTCTTGAAATCTTAACTCCAAGATTATATGTTGTTTTACCTATATCTTTTATTTCAAAATTGGATGACAACCATCATTTTTGTTAAACTAGATTGGTTTTACCTAAGTCATGAACCTTTTTGATCTTGACAATAGAGATTGATCAGTACTAATACTTTCATTTAGTGTTGTGTTGCATATTATAAGTTAGTTTTTTCTTTAGAAGTTAGATGAAATTCAAAATCTCCAACCTTGTAAAGTTCACTCAAATTCGTGAATAAGTCATAAGGATGGATAAAGTTAGGCCAGAGGAATTCATGGGGAAATTCACAACCGCGACATAGCCGAAGGAAGTGAGCTTGAGTCATAGAAGAATTCGCGATAGGTATCACACTCGGATTCGCGATCGCGACTTTCATAGCGATAAAGGAAGGAACCAAAGCTATAACCATAACGTGCCAAGTGTCTTAGGTAAATGTTAAAGATCAAAGTTGTAAGGGCGAATATTTGGTAGCGATCGCGACTCAAGGAATTGTATTTTCCTTTCCAAACAGAGGAATTCATAGTCTCATTTGTGCCCAAGACATAGTTATCTCGCGACCACAACTTTTGATAGTTGTTAGAATGCAACGACTATATTTTCTTGGATAACCAATGGACAGCTAACACGTGGACTAGTCGTTAGACACAGACGAGATTTTTTGCTGAAATTTTCTGCTCCACAATGGAAATCGAAAATTCATGACCACGAAATAGGAGTAGCGATCACAACTTCTGCCTTACAAGTATTTAATGCTAAATCTACCTAGCACATCTTGGAGATTTGTTGATAGTTTTAGGCCAACATCTCTTTGATGGATATGAGTTATAAATACTCCACTAAACATATGTAAATGGAAGAGAATTCATCAATTTGTAATAAAAACTCTTGTCTATTTGCTACTCAATTTGTCATTCTCATTTATGTGTTGTTAATTGTTAGGTGTAAGCAATAGACACCATTGTAAAGAGGTTGAGAGTTAGCCTAGAGTCAAAGCTCATATGAAAGGTTTTAGTGTGAGCCTGCAAAACACTTGTGAGAGGTTTTTATGTGAGCCTAGAAAATAGAAGGTGTAAGATTTTTGTGTGAGCCATAAACAAAAGTTGTAAAAGTTTGGTGTGACTTGAAAACACCAGTTGAGTTGAGTAAAACACCCAATTGGAGAGAATTGAGGAGTAGACGTAGGGTTTGTTAACACTTGAACCACTATAAACACTTGTGTCAATTTTTTCTCTTCTCCTTCTTAACTTCTTAAACACATTTATCTTTCATTTTAATTTTTAATCAACCACCAATTTAACCCCTTTCTTGGTGGCCTAGGCCAACATGAGCCATTTCTCACTACAAACCTTAATTTAGTAAGTAAAGATCAATGGGACAATAAAGAATCCACGTACACTTCAAGCCCTATTTTGATGGAGCAGAATATACTCATTGGAAGTATAGGATGAAGATTTATCTAAACACTGATGTGGTGGATCTATGGGATGTTATTGCTAAAGAATGGAAGCCACCCAATAAAGTGGTAGATGAGAGTGAAGAGCTAATCCCTAAAGATGAATGAGTTAAAGCACACAGAAGATCCAATGACAAAAACAAAAGAGCCATGGCAATCCTTCTAAGTTCTCTCTGAAAAAAGAAATTGAAAGGGTACAACATTGCCAAACTGCTCATGGCATTTGAAAAGCATTAGAGAACTATTATGAAGGCACCACCATGGTGAAATCTAGCTGACTTGAGATGTACGTGATAGAATGAGAGTTATTCATGATGAAGGAAGATCAGAGCATAACAAATATGACAAATTGAGTCCTAGCTATTATCACCGACATGAAGAAGTTTGGTACTCACAAACCATGAGGTAAACTCCAAAATTCCAAAGTCTTTACCTCTTGAGAAATTTAGTGCTAGATTATATAGTATCCAAACATCCAACCTAGAAATAGGAAAGGTGCCAACAAATATTTTGATAGGCAAACTCTTGACTCATGAGTTGGCCTTAAAGAAATATGAGAAAATGAAGAAAATGAGGGGCCAAGGAGAAAATTTTGAAAAGCAAGAAAGGAAGAAATTAGCACTCAAATCATTTTCAAAGGAAAAGGAAGTAGAAATAACCTCAAGTGAAGAGGAAAGTGACAAGGAGGATGAGGAACTTGTAATGCTCTCTAGAAGGACCAAGGAGCTTATTAGAAGAAGAAAAGAAAGAAGGAACTTCAAGAAAACAACTCCTAATCCCAAAGAGAGATCAACCGATGTCACTTGCTATGAGTGTGGCAAGCAAGACCACATTAAGTATGATTACCGCAAGCTAAAGAAAAAGAAGAAAAGGGATAAAAAGAAGAGGAAGAGCTTTAAAGCCACTTGGGATGATAGCTCAAGTGAAGATGATGAAGAAGAGGAGATTGTTAACATATGTTTCATGACTTAAAAGGACTTTCCTAATGAGGTAAACACTTCATCTTGTTTTAATTTTGAACATGATGATTTAGATGATGTAGATGATGAGCTTCTAGAAGCTCTCATTATGAAATATGATAAATATAAGTAACAAATGAAGACTTATAAGAGAAAGTACATAAAATTAGAGGATGATTACAAATCCCTTAATAGCCTTGCAAGTGAATTAAGGGCTTCAAATGAAGAACTCAAAAAATCTATAAAAAATCTTTCCAAATCATCTTCATCACTAGCTTCATTAAGAAAAGAGAATGACTCTTTAAAAGGAAAAGTCATTGAACTTAGAAGCTCTATCTCTAAATGTCATAAGGTAAAGGAAGCTTTGGATACGCTCATAGTATCACAAAGGCCTTTCTTGATTAGGCATGGTTTAGGTTTCAATGAAGCCTCAACCTCCACACCTACACTCACTACATTCGTTAGAGCCTCAACACCTCAAACTTCAAGTATTGAGGTTATTGGAAAGAAGAGTGCCTAAAACACTACATCTCCAATGCCTAAGGGCAAAGGGAAAGTGCAATAAGGCTCAAAGTCTACTTTTAAAAAAGTTAATCATGCTTACATGTACAATAAAAAGCATATTAATCCTAACACACATAAAAAATTCACATATACATCCTTACATGCATGCTTATATTCTCGCACACATCATATTGGTATGAGAAAATGTCTCACTCATACCAAGACAATGCATAGAAGAAAGACATATAAGTCTAAGCTTCAATGACCTTACTGCATGAGATATGGACACATTAATGTTTATTGTTACATTAGGAAGACTCATTTCAAATTGGAAGACTCTTTAATACCTAACCCCCTAGGACCTAAGTATGCTTGGGTATCAAAAAAGAGATGATGTATTTGTGTTATGTACGGGTGTTTAGCAGCCGCCAATGATTCAAACGATTGACATATGGATAGTGGATGCTCAAAAACATGACGCGTAATAGAAAGCTATTCATGGCCCTAAAAGAAAATGAAGGTGGCAATGTCACATTTGGTAACAATGCCAATGGTAAGGTAATTGGCATTAGAACCATTGGTAAGAATGGTTGCTCTTTTATTAATGATGTTTTATTAGTTAATGGCTTGCAACACAATTTGCTAAGTGTAAGTCAATTATGTGACAAAGGTAATAAAGTCACCTTTGGCCCCAGAGAATGCCGAGTTTCTACATTAGTGGAAAACAAGTTTGTTTTGAAGGGTGAAAGGAAAGACAATACCTATCAAATTGACTTAGACAATTTGGCTAATCAATCTTTTATGTGTCTTACGTCTCTTAGTAATGAAGCTTGGCTATGGCATAGAAGACTTGGACATGCTAGTATGGAGCTCTTACAAAAGCTTATCTAAAGGAAAGCTAGTGAAAAGTCTTCCCAAGCTAAGTTTCTCAAAAGGCAAGACATGCGGTCCTTGCCAAATGGGGAAGCAACATCAATCTTCCTTCAAAGCTAAAAATATTGTAAGTACATCTAAACCCCTTCAACTATTTCATATGGACTTGATAGGACCTACTAGGAGTGCTAGTTTAAGTGGTAAACATTATGCACTAGTCCTTGTTAATGATTATTCTTGGTTTACTTAGGTATCCTTTTTAGCTCGTAAGTATGATACCTTTAATGCTTTCAAAAGTTCTGCAAAAAAAATTCAAATTGAAAAGGGTTACTTCATTTCTTCTATAAGAAGTGACCATGGAAAGGAATTTCAAAATGAAGCTTTTGAATTTTATTATTTAGAGAATGAAATTTTTCATAATTTTTCAACTCCTAAAACACCATAACAAATTGGTGTTGTAGAGAGGAAAAATAGAACCTAGTAGAGATGGCTAGAACTATGCTCAATGAGTATTCTTTACCAAATTACTTTTGGGCTGAAGCCACTAATACCTCATGTTATATAACAAATAGAGTTTTTAAATGACCCATTCTCAATCAAACATCTTATGAGCTGGAATGGCCAAGATATCATACCTAAGAGTATTTGGATGCAAGTGCTATATATTGAACACTAAGGATAATCTTGGGAAATTTGACTAAAAAACTAATGAGGGTATATTCTTAGGTTATTTTACCTCTAGCAAGGCCAATAGAGTTTTTAAAAAAAGTTCTATAGTTGTTGAAGAGTCTATGAATATTATTTTTGATGAATCTTGTAAGCTTGATCTTAGGAAAGGTTCTTTTACTGATAATCTTGTAGGTTACTTTGAAAAATTAGAATTGGATCACACTATAAGAGAGGAAGACAAAGACAAAGATAAAGGTGAATCATCAAGAGTAGATGAGGAACCATAACATCAACAAGAAGCATTGCTAAGTCAAGATCTACCCAACGATTAGAGATTCTCCAAGCATCACCCTAAAGACTTAATTATTATGATACTTCAAAGGGTGTAAGTACTAGATCTCAACTTATTCTTTTAAATAATAAACTTGCCTTTGTTTCTCAATTTGAGCCAAAATCGATTGATGAGGCTTTTGATGATGAGAGTTGGGTGATTTCTATGCAAGAAGAACTCAATTAATTCAAGAGAAACAATGTATGAGAACTTGTTCTTAGGCCTAAGGAACACCCAATTGTAGGTTGCAAATGGTGTTTAGAAACAAGTTAGATGATCAAGGATTCATCACTAAGAATAAAGCTAGATTGGTTGCAAAAGATTACAACCAAGAGGAAGGCATAAACTATGATGAAACCTATGCTCCTGTTGCAAGGTTAGAGGCCATTAGGATTCTTTTGGCTTATGCATGTCATATGAATTTTAAACTTTTTCAAATAGATGTCAAAAGTGCTTTTCTAAATGGGGTTATTGAGGAGGAAGTTCATGTTGAACAACCTTCTGGTTTTGAATCACATAGTTTTCCAAATTATGTTTTTAAATTGAATAGAGCCTTATATGGGTTGAAACAAGCTCCAAGAGCTTGGTATGAAAGGCTTAGTTCATTTCTTTTGAAAAATGATTTCGAACAGGGAAAGGTAAACACAACTTTATTTGTAAAAAGGCACTAATAGTATAAATTTATGTTGATGATATCATTTTTGGCACTATTAATGAATCTCTTTGTGAGGATTTTGTTAACTGTATGACTAAGGAATTCGAGATGAGCGTGATGAGAGATCTCAAGTTTTTCCTTAGTCTATAAATCAAGAAAACCAAAGAAGGAATCTTCATCAACCAACCAAATACATAAAGGACATGCTTAAGAAATTTGGCATGGTTGGATGCAAAGTAGCAAAAACACCTATAAGTGGTACCATCAAATTGGACAAAGATGAATCGGGTAAGACAGTTGATGAAAAGAGATATCGAGCTATGATCGATTCTCTACTCTATCTTACTACATCTAGACTTGATATTATGTTTAGTGTATGTATGTGAGCTAGATTTCAATCTAGTCCCAAAGAATCACATTTAAATGCTATTAAAAAGATTTTTAAATATTTGTATGACACTTTACACTTAGGTCTATGGTATCCTAGAGATTCATCTTTTAGCCTCATAGGTTACTTGGATGTGGATTATGTTGGTAGTCTATTAGATAAAAAAAAGTACTTCTAGAATTTACCAATTTATAGGAGAATGCTTAGTGTCTTGGTTTAGCAAGAAGCAATTTTCAATGGCCTTATCCACTGTCGAAGCTGATTATGTAGCTGCAGGTTGTTGTTGCACCTAAGTGCTTTGGATGAAACAATAATTAAAAGACTACAACAAAGTTGTTGATCACATTCATATCAAATGTGATAACATTAGTGCTATTAATCTCTCTAAGAATCCCATCAAACACTTTAGGAGCAGACACATAGATATTAGGCATCATTTTCTTAGAGATCATGTCCAAAATGGTGATGTTGTTTTGGAATTTATAAACACAACTCATCAACTTATGGATATTTTCACTAAACCTCTAATTAAAGAAAGGTTGAACTTCATTAAGAGAGAATTAAGAATGCTTGATGGAAGCTCCCTAAAGTGAAAAGCTTGATCTTTTGTTTGATTGCTATATGTTCTGGTTGTACGTGATATTTATCTTTGGATGTCTTAAATTTAAATGCAATTGTGCTTTTCTATGTCAAATTGCATAAATTAGGCATCAATATATTAAGTGGATCGTAACTTGAAATGTCAAATTTTGCTTTTTCATTATTATCCTTCTTGCCTTATAATTTGCGGTCGTTATCCTTGACTCACGGTCGCGAATTATAACATCATCTCACTTGGCTGATAACCATCAATTCGCGATCGCGACTTTTACTCTTCACCTTGA
The DNA here is from genome assembly GCA_949677035.1 of Omphalea diandra. Classification (NCBI taxonomy): domain Eukaryota; kingdom Viridiplantae; phylum Streptophyta; class Magnoliopsida; order Malpighiales; family Euphorbiaceae; genus Omphalea; species Omphalea diandra. Next base: position 11,688 of record CATIWR010063438.1, read on the forward strand.
ATTTTGTCAAAAATTCAAATTTTTTACCATTGTACGTGAAGGTTCTCAAGGATTTTTGGTCTGTTGCTCACATTTTTCAAAAATAGCGATTGCGACTTTGTATTAGCGGTCACGATTTATAGTAACTGCCACACATTAATTTGATTTGACTGTCAACCATTTCTAACCCTTTATTAATCACATTCTAGCTATTTCTAGTCATTTATTCACCCTTTCTATGGCTATATAAACCCTTTAAAAAGTGATTTTCATCACTACATCCTATAACAAATCATCTATCTTCTCTCCTTCTCTCAAACCTTTTTAAATCTTTCTACTCTTCTTATTGGCTCTTAAGAAAGCTTCAATAGCAGTGAAGGGTAAGGCAATAGCCTAACCCTCTGCACCACCATCCCTTTATCAAATGAAAGGGATTACAAAAGAGGAGAAGGATCGCTCTAAAGCCAATGCCGTTAAAATCATCCTTCCAAACAAAATACCATCTGCCTTTCTTCTAGAGTCTCTTGGGATCAAAGATGAGATTCACGCGTTTCTCTCCAACTTGGGATGGAAAGAATTCATCTTTCGAGATGAACTCGGATATGAAAAGATCATGAGAGAATTCATGTGTATAGTGACTTTTAGTCGTAAAGCCGAATCCCGCGCCTGACAATATGGGTTAGTTTTTCGAGCTTTTGGGGATCCTTATTTTATTACTTTTGAACAATTATCCAACCTCTTCCATCTTCAAGTAGGAGATAACATTCTATTCATTATCTCCGCACTTGATGTTATTTACTTTGAATTTGGTCTGAAGTTTCAATCGAGACCAAGCATGATCCTAAAACTTATTTAGCCAAATACATCCAAACCCTTCCTTTTTAGTTACTTCACCGTATCATCACCTTTTCCATTAATGCTAGAGGTGATGGTAACGAAAAAGTATCTCAAAAAGACCTTGCATTTCTTTTTTGTCTTGTGAAAACAAACTTATCTAATCCGATCGCTATCTTGTGGTTCAATTGATCCACATGAGCACTAAGCATAAGAACCAATTTCTCATTTCTTCCCATGTAACTGCCATCAACAGATTTGTTTGGGCTTTTAATAAGGAAAATGAAAAATTCCTCACTAAGAAACTCCTTCCCTCCCAAAATTTTCTAGACCTCACCTATCTTATCAATGCCAAAGCCATTCACCTTGACTCCGATGCCTATACTTTGGGTGCTTTTGGGGCCAAAAAGGTAGAAACATCTCAAGCCTCCAAAAGAAAAAGGCTTGTCATTGAAGAAGGAGCAATTCTAGTCCCTCCTCCTTAACCAAAACCTAAGTCTAAACTTTCTCTTGCCACTATCAACCAAAAGTTGGATAAGGTGATGCATATGTTAAAGATAAGATTTCTCCTTATTTCTCACCTCCACAGTGATCTAGTGGACTTGCAAGAGAAGATGGGTATTCCTCCATGCCATCTTCTTGATTTTGCAGATTATGAGGATACATCGGAGGAGGAAGACAACCAAAAGCTTAAAGATGGAGACAAAGTTGAAGGAGGAGGCGATAATGAAAAGCAAGATGATTCTGGAGATGATGATGATTCTCCAATCTTCTAGACTAGGATTTCTTTGTATTTTTTTCTTTTGCTTTGATGTAAAGTTGTTGATCCCACAACTTATAAATAAATAAATATGTTTGTCTTGTAATCCTTTATCTCATCTGTTATGTGATTTAATTTATTTTTTCAGATGATTGCAACTTTTATGTTTATTGTCAATCTTATGATTCTATGAATTAATATTTGCTCTAATGTTCCCTTTATTTCATCTTTATGCATTTTATTTGTACTTCTTCATTTACCCTTTTTTTATCTTGTCAAAGGGGAGAGAAAATTATATGGAGAAAATAATTTGGAAGAAATAAGCATAAGTTGAGGGGGAGCATTGTTTGTCACTCATACTTGAAATTTTACTTAGATCATTAACTAAAATTTTTTTAAGTATTCATTGAATATTTCACCATTCTAACTTCATAACTCATGCTTCTATTTTCCCTTTAGATCAATATAAGTTGTGAAAATCAAAAAGGGGGAGATTGTTGAACTAGGTTGGCTTAACCTAAGTCATAAACCTCTTTTGATCTTGACAATATAGGTTGATCAGTACTAATACTTTCATTCAGTGTTGTGTTACAGATTATAAGTTAGTCTTTTTCTTTGGAAGTTAGATGGAATTCAAAATCTCCTACCTTGTAAAGTTCACTCAAATTTATAGTGTGTTTATTATAATTCGCGACTACGAATAAGTCATAAGGATGGATAAAGATAGGCTAGAGGAATTAGTGGCGAAATTCGCAGCCACGACATAGCCGAAGGAAGTGAGCTTGAGTCACAGAGGAATTCGCAGTAGGTATCACGTTCGGATTCACTATTGTGACTATCATAGTGACAAAGGAGGGAACCAAAGCCACAACCACAACCGTAGCGTGCCAAATGTCCTAAGTAACCGTTGAATATTAAAAATTACTAGGGCGAATATTTATTAGTGACCACGACTCAAGGAGTTGTAGTTTTCTCTCCAAAAAGAGGTATTCGCAGTCTCATTCACACCCTAGACATAGTTATCTCGCAACTGCGACTTTTGATTATTGTTAGAATGCAACGACTATATTTTCCTGGACAACTAACATATGGACTAGTCATTAGACACAGAAAGGGTTTTCCATCAAAATTTTTGGCTGCATAATAGAAATTGGAAATTCGCGATTGTGAAATAGGAGTAGCGACCGCGAGTTTCGCCTGACAAGCATTTAATACTAAACCTACCTAACACATCTTGGAGATTTGTTGATAGTTTTAGAGCAACGTCTTTTTGGTAGACATGAGCTGTAAATACTCCACTTTATATGTAAATGGAAGAGAATTCATCAATTTGCAACAAAATTCTTGCCTATTTGCTACTCAATCTTTCATTCTCATTTATGTGTTATTAATTGTTAGGTGTGAGCAATAAACACCATTATAAAGAGGTTGAGAGTTAGCCAAAAGTCAAAACTCTTGTGAAAGATTTTAGTGTGAGCCTGCAAAACACTTGTGAGAGGTTCTTTTGTGAGCCTAAAAGACATAAAAGGTTAGGTTTTTGTATGAGCCATAAACACAAGTTGTAAAAGTTTGGTGTGAGTTTGGAAACAACAATTGAGTTGAGTAAAACACCCAATTGGAGAGAATTAGGGAGTGGACGTAGGGTTTGTTAACACCCAAACCACTATAAATATTTGTGTCAATTTTTTCTCTTCTACTTCTCAACTTCTTAAACACATTTATCTTTCATTTTAATTTTTAATCAATCACTAATTCAACCCCTCTTCTTAGTGCCCTAGGCTAACACATTTATCCTTTTAACATACTCCACATCATTTTCAGCTATTAGAATGTCATTAATATATAATGACATAGTCATAAACTTCTTTTTGGACCTTTTTAGATATACATAGTGGTCTTCCTTAATCATTTCAAAATCATAAGCCATTACAACATTATGAAATTGAATGTACTATTATCTTGAAGACTACTTAATGCCATAAATTTACTTTTTAAGTCTATAAACTTTATGTTCTTAAGATCTTTTACTATGAAACCTACTGGTTGTTCCATGTAGATCTCTTCGTCTAGTTCTCCATGGAGAAAAATAGTCTTAACATCCATTTGATGCAATTCTAAGTCTATGCTTGCTACGGTATGCAATATTAAACGTATTAAAGTGAACCTTACAATAGGAGAAAATATTTCTCCGTAATCAATTCCTTCCTATTGTGTATATACCTTTGCAACTAGATGAGTTTTATATTTTTCTATAGAACCATTTACTTTTTGCTTAATCTTTAGAACCCATTTTTTTCTAATTGGTTTGCGTCCTTTTGGTAGGTTAACTAATTTCCATACCTGATTTGTTTTCATTGACTTGATTTCTTCTTTCGTTATTTTAATCCATTTATCCTTAGCAGGGCTTTTGAGAGCCTCATTTGCATTCTTTGGCTCTTCCCCATCTTGTGGAGTAACAATAAATGCTTCCCCTATAATCTTAAAATAATGATGTGGAATCAACTTACGACTTGTTCACCAAATTTGAGATTCCATAATTTCATTGTTACTCCTACTCGGACTAGCAATCATAGTTAGATCGAATTCAAGTTGTGATTGAATTTCTATTCAAACTAATTCATTGCCCCTCATATCACTCCCACTTAAAGAAAATGGATAAACTTTTGAGTGGTAGAATCAATTTGATCATACATTTCATACAAATATAAGTTTTCACCTATTTGGCCCTGTCTAGGGAATTCATTCTTTAAGAAAATGACATCTCACGATTTAAATTTAGTAATGTTGCCACCTTTTTGCTCACTTATGAACACATATCCTTTAGAATGTTTGAAATATTTTATGAATATACTTTTCGTACCTTTTAGACCCAATTTACCATATTTATGAGAGACATCATATACATAGGCAGCACATTCCCAAGGTCTTAAAATACCTAGGTTAGGTTTTCGATTAGTGTATAACTCATATGGAGTAGTGGTAACTAATTTTATGGGCACACGATTAAGTATAAATGTGGCTATTAATAATGCATCACCTTAATAGGTGATGAGCAACTGAGCTTGAGCCATCACTGACGTAACCTTTTCAAGTAGGGTCCTATTTCTTCTTTCCACAATACCATTTTATTGTATAGTATATGGTATAGACAACTATTGTTCTATATCCTTTTTATCACATAACTACTTGAACTCATTAGACAAATATTCATGTCCTTGATCAATCCTTAATACTTTAATTTTCTTATCTAATTGATTCTCAGCCAAATTCATGTTTTTTATGAAACATTTTAATGTTTGTGATTTATGAGAGATCAAATAAACATTAATCGTATCGAATGTAGTCATCTATAAATGTGATAAAATAAAGTGGTCCATGTTTAGATCTAATATTCATTGGATGATAAATGTCAAAATGAATTAATTGCAATGATGATTCAGCCCTAGTTCCTTTTTCAAATGGTTTTCTGATTGTTTTTCTAGCTAGGCAATGCTCACAAGTTAACAAATCAATCCTTTCTATATTACCCAATAAGCCCTCTTTGGCAAATCGGTTAATTCATTATTGGCCAATGTGATCAAATCTAACATGTCATACATTCACATCATTTTCACATATAATAGAAGATATAAAATAGGAAAAACATACATTATTGGAATTAATATGTTTTACATCTATAACAACAAAACCATCTTGAAATGAACTAGAACTAAAATATTCTTGTACTAAAAATAAATCCATACCATGTTAGTGAAAGCACAATTCAAATTTATTTTTTATTAAATTTGACACATAAACTAAATTTTGACGAATCTCTAGTGCAAATAGAGCATCATGCAAGAATAAGATTGGCCACCACACATGACTAACTTGCATGTGCCAATTCTTTTCACCTTTCCTCTTAAGTTTTTTCCTACATAAATCCACCTGGATATGTTTGAAATTCATCGAAAGTCTACGAAGGCACTTCTATCTCTTGTTATATAGTTTATGGCGGTTGTGTCTATAGTCCATAAAGGTTAAGATTTAGTTAAGAATACTTGAAACGTTAATAACACTTTAAAGTGCACGAAGGTCATATATCTTTTTGGGCCCCTTGCAATCACATGCAAAATGCCCTCTTTACGCCATAGTTGCAACATTCAATCTTAGACACATGTTTCTTCTTAAAGGCATGCTTGCTTTTTGTTGGTCGGTTCAATTTTGCTTTTTCTTGGCTTGAGCTTCTCTCTTACCTTATTGTTGGGACCCACCATGCTTACATTTGCTCTCATTATTACTATGTGAGCTTGAGTTAGTCATGTACTCATTAGCACTTGACTTGATCGCCATAAGGCGATCCTTTTATAGCTCCAAGTGGTGTATAACATCCTCTAAAGTTTTAATGCTTTCATTATAGGTTAGGTGCATCTTCATATGTTTCTAGCTTTGTGGTAGAGAATGAATCATTGCTTGCACTTATTGTTCATCAGTAAGGACATGACCTGCATCCTTAAGCTCACTTATCATGTTTGACATGTGCCTTTATGTTTTTTAATATTTTGTTCAGGGCATTTCTTATATGTGTCAAACTTAATTGTAAGTGACCTTAGCTTGGTAACAGATGTATCAACAAACCTTTTTAAGAGAGCAAACCACATATCCTTTGCTATCTCATACTCAACTCCCCATGATGTCATCATCCATACTACTTAGCAGAGTGATAGAAGCTATGGAGTTCTTCCTTTTCCAGGTCACGAAGGCCTCATGGTCCCTTTGATGTAAGGTCGTGTTCCCTTCCTCAAGCACTATTATAGTCAAATTTAGAGCTTTGAGAGTTTCTTGCTCTTCAAGCACAAACTAGATCTTCATGCTCTAGATTTCATAGTTATCGCCATTGAGCTTCTTGCCCTTGTTTAGTTTGACAACAATGTTCTTAGCAGCAGATGCCATAGAAAGATATATACATACTAATTAATTTCTAGAATATATATGAGTTTAAATTAATTACAAACATTGATCTCATACAAGTTTAGTGTCAAAAGTTCACTATGCTCCCAACCATTGTTTAAGTTCATATGTTTGACCATCAATTATAATTAATTATTCATATTTCAAAGTTACACAAACTTCAATTAATTTGTACTTAACAAATTTAATCAATTCTAATCAATCAATACATGATATAATATAAATTTGTACCAAACAATTTATGTAAAATGAATAACTAATATTCACTAATTAGAAAAGAAATATTCATGAAAGCCTAAACACAACTAGAACTATATCTAAGTTAAGAGTGTTTATGAAATCCTAATCCCATGAATAAGAAGTGATTCTTATAACTTTTCTTTAACCTCCAGAGTTAACTCATAGTTGACTTTAGATAGTACAGGATTTCCAGGAATCTTATGTCTACCTCTAATGATGGTCATGCCATAAGAGGCACTTAAAGTCTTTTTTGTCATCCAATTTACGTACTATTTGATGAAACCCTTCATGAGGCTATTATAAAACCCATTAAAGTTGAAGCTATTCCATAATGAATCAAGGAAGCCTTATTCATTGATGGGCTTAAGATCGGATCTAAGAGCTTTGTATTTTGTGGAGTGGATCAACAAACCCCCTTTCCAAATGAGTGCTTGTATAAGTCCATTGATCTTAATGATATGGTTAACAAGCTAGGTCAGGTCATCGCTTTTATTTTTAGGGTCCATTTCCATATTTTTAATTTCTTTAATCATATCTTCAACTCTTCATTTTTTGTTTCAAGGTTCTAATGACTCTATTAGTTCTATAAAGTCTTACCATAATTCATGTAATATATACAAAAATAAAGATTATATCAATTATATATTAGATGGTAATCCAATGAAACAAAAAAAAGATACTCTCATTATCATTATTTTGTAACAAATATATGAAAAATAAACTTAATTAACTCATAAAACTTCATATTAAAAACAAATTTTAATCTTAGTGTTTTTTAAGTGAATTATTAAATTTATTAGCTCATAAACATCGTAATCAAACTAATTTAATTATAATATCATAATTAAATTAGTCAATTATGAAGTATATAAATAAACTCATCAATTATAATTAAACTAATGAATTGTAATCTCCTAAATAAACCAATTAATTATGAATTATACAATTAAACTCATTAATTATAATTAATATAATTAAACTAATTACTTATGATTTCATAATTAAACTAATTAACTATGAATTATATAATTAAACTTATTAATTTAATTAATATAATGAAACAAATTAATTATTATTTCGTAATTGAACTAATTCATTACGAATTATATAATTAAACTCATTAATTATAATTAATATAATTAAACTATTATGATTTCATAATTAAATTAATTCATTATAAATTATATAATTAGACTCAGTGATTATAATTAATATAGTTGAACTAATTAATTATGATTTTATAATTAAACTAGTTAATTATGAATTATATAATTAAATTCATTAATTATAATTAATATAATTAAACTAATTAATTATATTAAGGTATTTAATGCAAAAAAAATGTCAATGAAATTATATGTGGAAAATTTAGAAGTGTTAGTACTAAACGGAACTTTTCAGGACATGTGGAGACCTCTAAAGAAATTTTTCAAGGACTAATCTAGAATAAAAAAATACTCATAATCAACGATTTGAAAAGTTTATGTACTAAATAGAAAATTTTCATACACGATGACCTAAATGAGCATTTTATAGGGACTAATTTAGAAATTTGACCCTTGACTAGCGAGTGGACGAAGTCCAATTGCGTATGTGGTGTGTGCAGGCCACGCACCACCTTCCCAGTGTCATCCATCATCCAGAATTTTTTTGTGGGGGGTTTTCAAGTTTCTTGACGCCACTTAACTCGTTATCTAATTCAGAAATGTTCTAAACTAGGTAAATCAAACAAGCAGTAGTATCGTAAATATATTATCTTATTCAAAAAAACAACCTCTTTCTAGAATTTCAATAGTGAGTTGCCAACTTTGATTCGATATATTTCACAATTTACTAATCGAAATCATGCAAATGATATCTCAAATTAAAGATCACATATTGGGCTTCAAATAGCGAATCATAACACAAAAAATCATGCCATATACAAAAAGTCATATTGTTTCAAAATTCGCCTAAAATGATGTTCAATTCTAGAAAATAGATTTTCGGAAATGATGATTCAACTTTGACAGACCATAATTCACTTAATACTCAACCAAATCATGCGATCTATATATCATTTTAAAGCAAAATAAAATAATTTGATAGCGAGATACCAAACGAAACAAAAGCAATAATCCTTTAAAGTTGGCACGTTAACATATTTTTAAAAGAATGATAGCCATCAAAACTGAAAATAGTGTACATAAACATAATTTTTTTTTATCTCAAAAACATATTTCTAACAATACATAATGAATTGTAAAAGATGAACGGGAGAAATCACATAGAATTTCAAAAAAAAATTTTTTAAAAATATAGTATATTTCTAACATAGAGCTCTGATACCATTGTTAGAAATTTGATTACACCCATGGATTTCATTAAGAAATCCATGAATCATGCCCAAGAACATAAAATATGCAAAGTCAAATTTCAGTCACAATAATATAAATAATGAATTGAAATTAATTTCCACGACTTAGATTACTTGCCTCATATATAATCTATATAAGAGAACTTGAGACAGAGAGATTTTTCTTTTTCTTTTCTTTTTGGGAGTGTATTTTCTCTGTAGAGAGAATGAACATAAAGAGGAAAGGATATAAAATAATAATCTACATATAACAACATTAAGTTATCAATTTTTATTAAGAGAGTTGTCTTCATATTTAAATAGAACTCTATCTCTCTTCTTATCATTATCCTTTATAGATTATTATTAACTAATAATACTAATAATAGGTGGATATTGGTTGAGTCACGTCATGGGTGCCCAACCCAGAAATGCAATACCTTGTAAGGTTACTCTAAAAACATCAAGCCCCAAAGTAGAAGAACACCTAACCTGACAAGCATTGGAGTAGTCCTGAATAATGCCTTATGTAGTTTCTATTTGCTGGCCACAACATTTGCAAACGTTTGAGATTTCCAAGCTTCTTCTCCTTAGGGCTTCCCCTATTGGCAAAGAGTTGATAGAGACTTTCCATAAATGATGAAGAATTTTTAGTGGCAAATCTAAGGGTTAATTACTCTCAACCGTTTACGTTTGTTATATTTAACTAAGTCATCCTCATTTTTCAATATTAGACTAAATCATCCCTTATATTTGCTCCATTGCATTAAAAAGTCCTTCTGACATTAAATGACTTTTTAGTGTAATAAGATAAATATGATGAATGACTTAGTATAATATTGAAAAGTGAGAGATGATTTAGTTAAATATGGTAAATGTAAGGAGATTAGGAGTAATTAATCTAATAATATATAAAACTCACTTTTGATCATATTATCTTTATCTTCAACTAGCGAAAAAAAAACCTTTTTAATGTCAAAGGACTTTTTAGTGTATCAAAACAAACATGAGGGATGACTTAGTATAATATTGAAAAGTGAGGGATAACTTAGTTAAATATGACAAATATCAAGGGTTCAAAGTAATTAACCCCAAATCTAAGCACCATGTGGATATCTAAAAGTTTTCAGGATCTTAAGAAGATCTAAAATTTTTTTATTTCAATTTTAATATACTTTAAATATTTTTAGTAATTTAAATTGGATCTAGTAATTCAAATTGACCCAAAAATTGAGGTAGGATAAAATCAAGTTTGATATAAATATTTTTGAGTTTAGATTATTTTCAATTTCTTTTTAAATAAAATTGAACATTTATCATCTTTCAAATATGTTGGAGTCGAGTGACAAATTTTCCCTCTTAAATACCTGCATTGATAACGACCATTTCAAAAAAAATTTTTTAAAAAACTATTTTAAAAGTATTTAGTTAATGTTAGAATATGACCTAATATTGGGCTAATTAATTATATCCCATAAGCTCAAATAATAATTAAATAACTAATTAATCCTAACCATTTACTTAGTTTTGTGATGGACATACCATATTAAGTTATAAAAGATATAAATTAGTCATTTTCTTATCCATTAGGGTTTAGACAGACATAAAACCACAAAATCAAGTTAAGCCATCAAAAATCGTCGTAAATAAAAAAGGGTCAAGTGAGAGAAACCAACTTGTTCTTAAGATCCACATCATGTCGATCTCATCAAATTCATCAGGTATGTATTTATATAATATCATTATGTTAAAATTATATGTTCAAGATCCTATGTTTAATGAATCTAGGGTCAATCAAAATTTACCAGTTAAGGTTTTATATGTGATATTAGAGCTTTACTTTTAGATATATAATTTCTTCGTTTATGTTACTATTATTGTTTCTCTCACCTTGAATTTTAGCCAAGTTATTTTCATTGTTTATTAATTCAAATTGATAATTTGATGTTTGAATTTGGCTATAAAAATTATTTCATTGATTTGTTTTGGTAAAAAAAAAAAATGAGTGGTTGATGTGATGATAAATTCCTAGTGCAATAAGATATGCTTTTCATTATTATTCTTTGCCATGACATGATGACTTTCATTATTATTCTATGTCATGACGTAGTGATATGCTTTTCCTAGTGAAGTAGGATCAATTATCGTTACTTGAATTTAAGCCAAATTTCGTTGCTTGTAGGAAAGTTCTTTGTCATAACATATTATTCTATACATGATAGAGGCTTAAAGAATTAGATTAACATACATATTAGGCTTTCATGTTTATATAATGAATAATAATATTTTATTTGATTGCATTTTTCAATTTTTCATATTATTGTTTGATAAATACATATCATTAAAAGAAGGACTTAATTTATGCATGAATTTATATGTATTGTTTGTTGGCCATTAAAGTGACCAAACTATGATGATAACATGCATAAATGAATAACAGATTAAATACCCATAATGTTTAATGAAATGCCTATGGGTAAATAATGTAATGATAAATTGGTGTTAGTATTTCATAGCCTTATAATTCACCCAACTATAAATTTAATTATTGCATGAAAGACTAAACATAATGAGAGTAAATTAATATTTTGGTCAAATATATTTGTACATCCAAAGGTAACATATATGTTTGATTTGAAATATTTATTTGCATGTATTTGATTATTATTGGCATTTAAATTATGATAGTGTATTATAGTTGCCACCCAAAGGGAACTATAGTATGCTTTTAATGTTTATTAATTATGAATCCGTAAATATTGTTCTAGTAACTAATGAAAATCAAAATAATATTGAACAATGTTTGAATGAAGGAACAAACAATACTCCAAATATTGTTCCAATCATTAATGAAAATTTAGATAATGATGAATAATATTTGAATGAAGAACACACTCACAAGGAACTAACTCACAATTGACTGTTGCATATGAATCACAAGAAATACTTTTAAGGAGATCTCAATGAGAAAAAATGTTAGCCATTTTATATGATTATGTGGTTTATTTGCAAGAGTTAGATGTTGATATTGAAATCAATAAAGATCCAGTTTCATTTTCACAAGCCATAAAATATGTTAAGTCTGAAAATGGATTGATGCCACGAAAGAAGAAATCCATGGAAGAGAATAAAGTTTGGCATCTCATCAAATAGCCATAAGGTTTTAAATGAGTTGGGTGTAATGGGTTTTTAAAACCAAACGTGACTCAAATGAAAATATTAAACGATATAAAGCTAGATTTGTTGCTAAGGATTATACTCAGAAAGAGGCATCAATTATAAGAAAACCTTTTCACCTGTCTCAAAGAAAGACTCATTATTATTAGCTCACTATGATTTAGAGTTGCACTAAATGAATGTGAAAACAACCTTTCTTAACAGAGATATTAAAGAGGAAGTGTTTATGAACCAACTTGAAGGTTTCTCAATAAAAGGTTAAATGGTGTGCAAACTTAAAAGTGAATATATGGACTTAAACAAGCTTCTTGACAATGCTATCTTAAGTTCAATGATGCCACAACATCTTTTAGTTTTCAAGAAAACATTGTCGATTGATGTACATACCAGAAGATCAGTGAGAGTAAGTTTATTTTCTTAGTTCTATATATTGACGATATTTTACTTACTACTAATTATTTGAGCATACTACATGAGACAAAAGATTTTCTATATGAAAATTTTGAAATGAAAGATATAAGAGAGATATCCTATATGATAGGAATTGAAATTTTTCGTGATAGATCATAAGGATTGTTAGGATTGTCTCAAAAAACTTATATCAAAAGAATTTTAAAGAGATTTAATATGAACAAGTGTTCAATAAGAATTATTCCTATCCAAAAAGGGAAAAATTTAGTCTCATGCAATGTCCAAAAAATGTTATAGAATGAAAGGAAATGGAGGTAATTCCTTATGCTTCAGTCATGGGTAGTATAATATATCTGCAAACATGTACAAGATTGGATATCAGTTTTATGATTGGAATGTTGGGTAGACATCAAAGCAATCCAGGTATTGCCCATTGGGAAGCTACAAAGAAAGTAGGAAGGTATCTATAAGGAATAAAGAACTATATGCTCATGCATACAAGGTCTGATCATTTAGAAGTGATTGGATACTCGAATTCTGATTTTGTTAGATGTCTTAATAGTAAAAAAAATCCACTTTTAGTTATCTGTTTGTTCTAGCATATCGAGCAGTATCATATAAGAGTGCTAAACAACCTTATTGCTTTATACACTATGGAAATAAAGTTTGTGGCATGTTTTAAAGCCATAGTTTATGCTTTATGGTTATGTAATTTTATTTTAAGACTTGTTGATTGTCAACATCATTACCAGGTCATGAAAAATTTATTGTGATAATTCTATTACAGTATTTTTTCCTAAGAACGATAAATATTTGATGAGTGTCAAACATATAAAATTAAAATAGTTTGCTATTAAGGAGGAAGTTCATAAATAAAAAGTGTGTATTGAATATATTACTACTGTTAACAAAGGGTTTACAACTAAAGATATTTAAGGAACATGTACACAAAATGGGTTATTAGCCTTTGTGCACTAAGAGAGGGAGGTTGAATTGGTGGGTAATTTGAACTTTTGGAGAAAGCAGACAAATTAAAGATTGGAGAAAGAGTAGGAGAAGGATGAACATAAGAGATTTACAGTGGTTCAGGTATTAACCAACCCACTCCTAAATTCTCCAATTAGTTGTTTCACTAAATCTCTAGTGTTTTACAAGCTCACACTCAACTTAGTGTTTAGGCTCACACCAAACCTTACAAGTGTTTTCACAAAGCTCAGACTCAAACCTTACTCAAGTGTTGTATCAAGGCTAATGCTCAAACCTATACAAGAGTTTTCTAAGGCTCACTTTTAAACCCAAACCCAAAGTGTTTAAAGCTCACACATAAAGAGTTAAAGTTATAAGAATTAACTTTGCAAGAGTTTTGAAATAATCAATGGTTATTCTCTTGCATTCAAGTCCATTCGGTGATATTTTTATAGGCTTCAATCATAAAAGACATGTTACAAATAAAACTATGCCAAAATCTCCAAAGTATATCAGGCACATCTATCATTTAATGCTTGTCAGACGAAAGTTATGATCGAGACTAAAATTCGTGGGTACTATTGACTTTTCGCTCTGAATTTTGCATTTTTACAATAAAGACCTTCAAATTTGTCTAATGGCTAGTGACATGTGGCAACTTGATATTAGTCCTTTAGAAAAGTAGCCATTAGATCTTTTTAACAACTCTTAAAAGTCATAGTCTCTATTAAAATCATGGTCGTTGCCTAACTGCTATACCCACCTTGAAACAAACTGGGCTTTAGAGTTCTTATTTTATCAAAGGCGCAATTGCTACTTTGAATCTTCAATAGTTCCTTTATAAAAGTCATGGTCACTACCAAAATTAGTGGTCAAGATTTTAGGAGATAGATTTTCATGCTTTGAGTTTTTTTTTTTTTAATTTCTAATCACTTCCACTCAACTTCCAATGAGATTCTCACTTAATATCTGCATTATCAACACTTGAGATTGACATTAAAACCTTTCAATATATATTGTCAAGATCAAAAGAGTCTTGACTTAGATTTGACCAACCTAGTCCAACATAGGTCTTAGTTGTAACCTCTAATGTCTTGACTTAGATTTGACCAACCTAGTCCAACATAGGTCTTAGTTGTAACCTCTAATGATATTATTTATGATGACATTAACACTGTAAGCTCAATTATATGCTTTTGATACTGCATCATGATTTAGTCTTTAATAATGGTTTACACATTTATGTTTTAATGCTTTGACAGGAAAGTCTTTCGTTATATCATTATTTATGGACGTAGTATGGTGGGTAGCAAATGTTGTAGTATATAGAAGAAACTATATTACACAAATAGTAGACAATTGCCATAACTCTTATTATTATTTCATCATATTAAGTCATTTATGTTGAATTTTAAGGATTAATTTTATGTGCACTTAAAGTTATGCTATTTAATGTTATAATTAGGCCAAGTGGGAAAATGTTAGAATATGACCTAATATTGGGCTAATTAATTGCTAACCCATAAACGCAAAAATAATTAAATAGCTAATTAATCATGACCATTCACTTAGTTATGTAATAGACGTACTATAGTAAGTTATAATAATATATAAATTGGTTCTCTCTCTACCAATTTAGGTTTACAAACTCATCATAAACAAAAAGGGTAAAAGGAAAGAAACCAACTTGTTCTTAAGGTCTGCATCATGTTGATCTAATCAAAGTCATAAGATATGTGTTTACATAATATTAATATGTGAGAATTATATGTTCAAAATCCTACATTTAAGGAATCTAGGATTAATCAAGATTTATCCATTAAGGTTTTGCGGGTAACACCTATGTTAAAATTATTAGCCTCTGAAAGAAGCACACACCAAGTATAACTAGTCTAGAGACATAAAGTCCAACCATACACAGAAATTAAATTAATTAACGTATTCTTTCTCAGAAAAAGAAAAAAAAATTTATGATACTATAAATATATCATATATAGGGGATGAAATGCAATAGGACCTTTTTTTGGGCAATAAAAAATGTGATTAATTAGCAATTAAGGGATTGCTATTTGTTGGTTTTGTTGTTGATATATTGTTTTTTTTTAAAAAAATATTTCGAGCATAGAAGAAATTTTATTGCAATACAATGATGAAAATACTTTAAACGATATTGTCATATACAGCTGAAATTCTTGTATTACGTAAAAGAAATTGATTAGATATAAGTTTGTATTTGAAATAAACGTGTATTTGAGAGTCTATTTATTGCATAAAATCATAAATATAATTTTATTATGTTAAATCCAAATTTGCGTACCCCTCATTTCAAATTATGGTTTATATTATATATCATAATGACTTTAATAATCTTATTTGCAGTTGTCGTACACTGTGTGTGCTCTTATTTATTTATTTTTTTTATCTTAGTGCACTTCCTCTTCTTTTCGTTTTCTTTTTTTCTTTTCTTTAGTTTATGAAAACTACATTAAGAACTTTTCTTATCACTGAAATTCATACCTTTTTTTTTAGAAAATTAAGTATTTTTCAATATTATTATAGAAAGCAATGTAAAAACCATTTTATACTTTTTATAATTAAAATAGTAAATTTATTTTAATTTTTAATGATCTCCAATTAGTATATTTTAAGTAGTATTGTTTCAAATAGCCAACTAATATATTCTGAATAGTATTGTTTCAAATACCAGTTTTATTTTTTTTTAGAAATAAAGCTAATATTTCATTAATTGAAAAAAATAGTAAAAAATGGATTCGCAAGACATTATAACAAGTTCTAAGTCCAATTAGATAATTGAATTTGAAATAATAAATTGAGTTGACAAAGCATTTGAAGAGACCAATCGATAGAATGCACGCTCTTGTCTATGACAAACTTCACTATTCGAATCTCTGATCTTTCTGCAAGTTTGATCCGAATCATTCAAATTCCAAGTATACTCATAAAATATGCATCACTTTTTTATATATCAACAACGAAAAAAATATCATATATAAAGGATAAAGAATAATAATAAATTTCAATTTCTCACAAAGGAGAGATGTGAAAACACTATATAATAATTTCAAGATCAATCAAACAAGATACTTAAAAAAAGAATAGATCTAAAAGAAAAAAAAAACAAGAACGAACCGAAATCTTAAGATTTTAAGATAGAAAATCAAAATCAACTAAAAAAATGAATAAATCTAGGCTTTATAGGAAAAAAAAAAAAAGGAGATTGATTTTTTATTAAAGTGGTTAGAAATGATCTCCAAATAATGCTACAATGATTAAAATAAGAGAAAGAGGGGAAAAAAATTAAAAAAAAAAAGAGGGAGACTGTTGAAACTTAACTTTAAGACTCTTTAAACATTAAGAAAGAAAAAAGTGTTGTTCCAAATAGCAGTTTAAACATTAATATCAAATATGGTTAGAACTGAGCATGACTCACAAAGTTTTTCGAATCGAACTGAAATAAATGCTGAATTGAAAATAGAAAAAAAAAAAGATCAAGACCGGACTGAAACTAAATCGATATTAATTTAAAATTGGTTTTAGTCCTAATCCTCTTTTAAGAACTGTATCGAAGATCGGACTGAAAACGAACTGAACCGAATTGAAATTGATATATATATATATATATATATATATTCTTTTTATAATTATAAAGTTATATTTTTATTAATTTTATGCATACAAAATAAATAATTTTATGTTATAGTATATTCCATAATATTTAAAAGGATAATTTATATGAATATAATGGATTAAAATAATTATAATTATAAAATTTTAAAAAATAAATTTAGGATTGAACTAGGATAAAACTAAAAAAAAAAACCAAATAGTACTGAAGAACTAGACTAAAATCGAATTAATTTTCAGTTTCATCCAGTCTTAGTCCTTCATTTTGTTTGGTCCAGTCCCGGTCTTTTAATTTTTGAAAGACTAGTCTTTCAGTCTGGTTACAAGATTTTTCAAAATCTCATACCATAACGGGGTCCGATCACCCCTAAATACTGTACATACTTTTTGTGATATTTTACGAGCCCACTCTCTGCTATTGATCTCTATATATTGAAATATTCATGTAATTAAACTGTTCTTGCCTTCAATTTAGACTATATGCATTCACTATGAATGACTAATATACTTAATAATAATTTAAATTTAAATTTTGCATATTAATATAATTTTATTTCAAATTTTAGAAATTATCAAAATAGACTATAATTGTGAAATTGAGTGCAATGGTGGTCCAATCTATGTATATGTGCAATTTTTTTCTTTATGAAATTTCTATCAAAAGATGGTAGAATTTGATTAATATGTCTTTATGTTTATGTATTTCACGATTATAGTTTATTATACTGTTATTAATTTTGATTAACATATGATATGAGTTAGACTAATATTGCATTTAATTTCATGATTCTGACTTATTTTAATAATTTTTCAAGTTTAGATAAAAATCATATTGACACATAAAAGTTTAAATCTAAGTTACTATTAGGCCTAATATATATTTCCTTTATAACTTGTGTGTGGAGTAAATTGTAGTGCAAGACTTTTATAAAATTATTAAGTAAAAATTTTTATTTTATTTTATTATATTATATCATATTGAATATATAAAATATCTATATAAATAATTTTTTAAAAAATAATCTATTATTTTATTATATTATATCATATTGAATATATAAAACATCTATATAAATAATTTTTTAAAAAATAATCTAACTAATATTATTTTAAATTTTTTATCATTTAATTTAAATAAATATTAATTTTTTTATTTTTCTTGTTCTTTTCTTATATATATTTTATTCTTTCTTTATATCTTTCTTTTCATTTTGTTATTTTGTAGTTTTTCAATTAAATAATATAATATCAACTTGAAAAATAGTAAATACTCACTATAAATAATAATTATTGAAATTGAAATTAATTAATTAAACAATATGCTCTAATAAATGGATTAGAGTAATCCTCCTATAATAATAATAATTTTTTGGGAGAATTTCTACCAAAATATTTCTTCTTACATTTAAGGTGAGCACGGGAAGTGGTTCAAAGAATTAGAATTATCCAAAATCATTTTGAATCTTTTTTTTTTTTTTTGAGGAACTAATATCGTTCCAAATTTTGGTACAATTCAGTTTGGTTATGTTGGCCCTTGAGAATCACGAAGGAGGGAAGAATTGGTGGGGAATTTAAAAAATTGGAGGGAAGGTTTGTTGAGAAGGAATTACAAGAAGTAGGTGAAGAGCATAAGACAATATTTTATAGTAGTTTGGGTACAAAAACAAACCCTATATTGACTCCCTAATTCTTCCCATTGGGTATTTTACTATTGCAAAATGGTGTTTCCCAAGCTCACACCCTACTTTTACACTGTGTTTTAAGACTGACACACAACCTCACAAGTGTTTTTCCAAAAACTCACTCTTAACCTATATAAGAATTTTATAACTAGACTAATTCTCAAACTCACAGTCATTAGTGTTTAATGCTTACAACAAACAATAACAACTCACATACAAGAATTGAATGTACAAAGGTTGAGAAATAAAACTACAAGAGTTTTACTATATTGAATTTTCTTCTCTTGTATTCAAGTACATTTGGTGGAGTATTTATAAGCAACAACTGCCAAAAAGGCATTACAAATAAACTCTATTTACATCTTCAAGTTGTGCTAAGTAGATCTTGCATTAAATATCTGTCAGATAGAGTTCACAGTCGTGACTAGACATTCGTGATAGCGATTTCTCTTCTTTCATTAAAATTGCTGAATTCACGATAGAGAATCCTATTTGTATCTAACAGCTAGTCTACATGGCACACCACCATTGGTCTTTTAAGAAAAATAGTCGTTATGTTCTTTAAGCCATACTAAAAGTAGCGATCGCTATTTGGTTTTCTCTTAGACGCGATAGTCACTGCAAATTCTTCTATTTGACAAAGAATGGTGCTTTACCAAATTGTGGTCTTGATCAATGTTTTGCTCTCACAAATTTTGATCTACCAAAGGCTCTTTGGGACACTTGACATAGCCTAGTTGAGGAGTTGATACCCTCCAAGCTAATACAAAAGTTCTTGTTTCGAAGAGGGACGCGACTTTCATTGAGAAATCTTTTGTTCTAATTTCATCACTTTCATGGTAAGGTAGTGGTTACGAATTCTAAGTTCTTTACCATGAAATAGAAAGTCTTTCATAATTTTTGAGACTTATACTCTCATTCAACTTCTAATGCAAACTTATCTAAAAATCTGCAAAATCAACACTTGAAATGATGTTGGAACATGTCAATCTTCATTGTCAATGTCAAAAGAGAGTTTTGACTTAAGTTTGACTAACCTAGTCCAACAATCTTCTCTTTTTTGATTTTGACAACTTATATTGATTTTGCAAGCAGTAAAGAATGCATAAATTTGAAGTTGAGATAGTTAACACAATTTAATAATAAAGACTTGTTTAAATGAAAACAAACTTGTTGAATATGCTCCCTTCAATTTATACTCCCCCTTAGTTATAACATACAAGTTCACTCTCTCCTTTTATCAAGAACAAAAAGAGAGGATAATTGAAATTATATGGATAAGTATAATGTTATGTAAACGTGAATATCATGAGCAAATAGAGGGAACAAAAACTTCAATTTTTATTATAACTAGACAAATACAAAATACAAGACAAACATAAAATGTTTGACCACATACTTAAGCCAAAATAAGATGAACAAAAAAAAAAAAAAAAGAAGTACAACCCTAAGTATAGAAAACTAGAGAGAAAGAGATATGTCAACACCATTATCTCCAACTTTTTCACCTCTTCCTTCTTATGCCTTATCTTCTTCTTCTTCTTCTTCTTGATCCTCTTCTTCTAATAGGGTATCTTTCCATTCCTCAAAATCAAGAAGATGATAAGATGTTACAGCCACCTTCTCTTGAAGATCCATTAAGTCACTGTGAAGGTGAGAAATAAGAAGAAACCTTCTATTAAGCATCCTCATCACCTTGTCCAACTTTTTATTTATGGAAGAAAGAGAGAGAGAGATGGAAAAAGATTTTGGTTTAGCTTTTGGCTTAGAAGATGGAATAGGCTCTTTGGCACCTTCCTCAATCACAAGTCTTTTCCTTTTTGAGGCATAAGTGGTCTCTTATTTCTTGGCCCCAAAAGACCCCAAGGTGCAAACATGGGTGTTAGGATAGATGACATTGGCATTGATCAAGTAGGGCAAGTCAAGAAAGTTTTGGGAGGATAAGTACTTCTTGATAAGGAATTTCTCATTTTCCTCATTCAAAGCTCCGACAAACCTCTAAATGGTTATGATGTGAGAAGGTAGGAGAAATTAGCTTGTAGGTTTGGTTTCATGTGGATCAATTGATGCACAAGGTATCTCTCTATTTGAATAGGCTTATTTTTTGTAAGGCATAAGAGAAATGCTAGGTCTTTCTAAGAAACTTTTTCATTCTCATTACCCTTAGCATTGATAGAAAGAGTTATGATTCTATGAAGAAGCCAATTGGTGAAGGTCTTGATGTATTTGGCTAGAGAAGTTTTAGGATCGCGTTTGATTTTAATAGAGATTTCTTACCAAAATTTTGAATAGAAAACATTAAAAGCATAAATAATTAAAGGAATATTATCTCTAATTTGAAGGTTAAAAAGAGAAGAAAGTTAAGAAAAATTTATCAAATATAGGTCCCCAAAAGCCCTAAACACCATCCCATACTCACTCGCTTTTGATTCAGCCCTTTTACTTATGGTGATAGTGTACATGAACTCTTAGACAATCTTTTGATATCCTGGTTCATCTCTGAATATGAATTCATTCCAACTAAGGTTTGACAAAAAGACATGAATCTCTTTCTTGATGCCAAGAGATTTAATGAGAAAGGTGGAAATGATTTTGTTTGGTTGAATGATTTTATTGGAGTTGGCTTTAAACCTCTCCTTTTCTTCTTTGGTAATCCCTTTCATAAAGATGAAAGGAATGAAGGCTTCAAGATTGGGCACCCTTTTTTGCTATGGTTAGTTTCTTTGGTGCCATGAAGGTTGAGGTTGAGAGAGTTTTCGAAGGAGATTGAGAAGGGATTGAGAAGAGAGATGATGATAAATGAAGAGAAAGGTAAAAGTGGAATGGAAGAGTGTGAAGATGGCTTAAATAGGCTGAAAAATGAGCAAACATGGTAACAAAATAGTAACAAAAGCATTAAATAAGAAACATGTATCGATTAAAGGTCAAATCAATCAATACCTGGCGGTTATTACTAGTGGATTGTGATTGCTAATTACAAATTTTTTGAGTAACAACTAAGATTTCCTTGAAAATTACAAGAGTCAACGGTCAACAAATTTGAATTTTGAAAAAATTCGCATTTACAATTTAAAATTGGGATAACAAATTGAGAGAAGATAAGATATTTGAGGAGTACTTATAAATAGCGACGCAAATGGATAAGAGCGATCACAAATTACAAGGCATAGAAAAGAGAAATAAGAATTAGCTTTTCTAGATGTGATCAACTTAATGTAATGATGATCAATTCAAGTAAGTTGGCATAGAAAAGAATAATTGCATAATGAATTAACTTATCCAGAGAATTCAACATACAAAGTTATTAAACATATCATCCAATTGAATCAAAATAGATAAAAATAATGAAGCACATTAAGTGAGATCACTTTTCACCCTAGGGAGCTTCTATCTAGCATCCCCAGTTCCCTCTTGATGAAGTTCATCCTTTCTTTATTAATGAGTTTAGTTAAAATGTTTGCAAGTTAGTGATTGATGTCAATAAATTCTAATACCACATTACCATTTTGGACATGATCACTAAGAAAATGATGTATAACGTCAATATGCTTACTTCTTAAATGTTGGATGAAATTCTTAGAAAGATTTATGGCACTTATGTTGTCACATTTGATGGGAATGTGAGCAACATCCTTGAGTAGTTATTTCATCCAAAGAACTTGGGTGCAATAATAATCTGCCACCATATATTCCACTTTGGTGGTGAACAAGACAATTGAAACTTGCTTCTTACTAAACTAAGAGACTGAACAATCACTTATGAATTGACAAGTTTCAGAAGTGCTCTTTCTATCTAATAAACTACTGATATAATCCGCATCCGATATCCAAGAAGACTAAAAGTTGAATTCCTATGCTACCATAATCCTAAATGCAATGTGTCATATATATATTTAAGAATTCTTTTGACAACATTTAAATGAGATTCCTTAGGGCAAGATTGAAATCTAGCACATAAATAAAGACTAAACATCATGTTGGGTCTAGATGCAGTAAGATAAAAGAGGGAGCCAATCATACCTCTATATCTCTTTTCATCAATTAGCTTACCCGATTCATCATTGTCTAGCTTGATAATGCACTCATTGGTGTTTTTGCTACTTTGCATCCATCCATGCCAAACTTTTGAGTAGGACCTTTGTATACTTGGTTTGGTTGATGAAGATGTCCTCTTTCATTTGCTTGGTTTGAATACTAAAGAAGAACTTGAGCTCACCCATCATGCTCATCTCAAATTATCTAGTCAAAAACTTAGCAAAATCTTCACAAAGAGATTCATTAGTAGCACCAAATATGTTATCATCAACATAGATTTGTATAATTAGTGTATCTTTATTATGCTTTTTAACAAATAATGTTGTATCAACCTTGCCTTTTTCAAAACCATTTTGTAAAACAAATGAACTAAGCCTTTTATACTAAGCTATTGGAGCTTGTTTTAAACCATATAAGGCTTTAGTTAACTTGAAAACATGATTTTAAAAAGCATGAGATTCAAAACCAGAAGGTTATTCAACATAAATGTCCTCCTCAATGAGACCATTAAAAATTGCAATTTTCATATCCATTTGAAAAAGTTTAAAATTCATGTCATATGCAAATGCTAAAAGAATCCTAATGGTCCTTAATCTTGCTATGGGGGTAAAGGTTTCATCATAATCAATGTCTTCCTTTTGGTTGTAACCCTTTACAACCAATCTAGCTTTATTTTATGTAATAAAACCTTGCTCAATCTAACTTATTCCTAAACACCCATTTGCATCCCACAATCAAGTGTTCCTTAGGCCTAGGACAAGTTTTCAAATTTTGTTTCTCTCAAATTGGTTAAGTTTCTCTTGCATAACAATCATCCAACTCTTATCATCAAGAGCCTTATCAATAAAGTTTGGCTCAAATTAAGAAATAAATGAAAGGTTATTATCTAAAGCATGAAGTTGAGATCTAGTATTTACTCCATTGGATGTCTCATTAATAATAAGATCCTTTGGGTGATGCTTGGAGAATCTCCAATCCTTGAAAAGTTATTGAGTTTGATTTTCTTCTTATTGTGGTTGAGATTCTTCAACTTATTGTGATGACTTGTTATTTTCAAGATCAATCATAAATCTTTTAGAGTTAAATCAAGCCCTAACTTCTCAAAGTCACCTGTAAGATCATCAATAAAAGAACCTTTTCTAAGATCAAGTTTACTAGATTCATCAAACACAATGTTCTTTGACTCTTCAACAACTATAATGCTTTTGTTGAATACCCTATAGGCTTTGTTAGAGGTGGAGTAGCTTAGAAAAATGCCTTCATTTATTTTTGAAGCAAATTTTCTAAGGTTGTCCTTGGAATTTAAAATGTAGCATTTACACCCAAAAACTCTAAGGAATGAAAGCTTAAGTTTTCTATCATTCTATAGCTCATAAGAAGTTTTGTTTAGAATGAGTCTTTTGAAAACACAATTTGCAATATAAGAAGTATTGATGGCTTCGATCAAAAGTAATTAGGCAAAGAATACTCATTAGGGATAGTTCTAACCATTTTCACTAATGTCATATGTTCCTTTCTACAACACCATTTTGTTGTGGTATTCTAAGTGTAGAAAAATTGTGAGAAATCCCTTTCTCTAAGTAATAAGTTTTAAAAGATTCATTTTAAAATTCCTTTCCATGGTCACTTTTAATAAAAGAAATGAAGTAACCTCTTTCATTTTGAACTCTTTTTGTAAAATTTTTGAAAGCATCAAAAGTGTCATTCTTATGAGCATGAAAGAATACCCACGTAAACCTAGAGTAATCATTAACTAAAACAAATGCATAATGCTTTCCACTTATACTAACATTCCTAATAAGTCCAATTAAGTCCATATGGATAAGTTGAAGAGGTTTAGAAGTACTTACGACATTCTTTACTTTAAAGAAAGTTTGGTTTTGCTTTCCCATTTGGTAAGTTCCACATGTCTTGTCTTTTGTAAACTTAAGCTTGGGAAAACCCTGTACTAGCTCTCATTTGGATAGACTTTGTAGAAGCTCCATGCTAGCATGACTAAATCTTCTATGCCAAAGCCAAGCTTCATTGCTAAGGGACATAAGACATTTAAAGGATTGATTAGCTAAATTGTCTAAGTCAATTAAGTAGGTATTGTCTCTCCTTTCACCCTTAAAGATTACCTTCTTATTCACCAAGTTGGTAACCCAACATTTTCTAGGGTCAAAGGTGACTTATTACCTTTGTCACATAATAGACTTACACTTAATAAAATATGTTGTAATCCTTTAACTAAAAGAATATTGTCAATTAGGGAGCAATCTTTCTTACTAATTATTCCAATGCCAATTATTTTACCCTTAGCATTGGTCCTAAAAGTGACATTGCCATCATCCTTTTCTTTTATAGCTATGAATAACTTTTTGTTTCCTGTAATGTGCTTTGAGCACCCACTATCCATATGCCAATCATTGTCCTCATTCGTAGCTTCTAAACATTCCTGCAAAATAAAAATAGATTATCTTTACTTAGGTGCCCAAGCATACTTGGGTCCTTAGGGGTTAGGCCTTAAAGGTGAGCCTTCCTAATGTAGCTAAATATGTTTATATAACCATATTTCATACAATAATGACATTAGAGCTTAGACTTGTGAGTCTTTCTCCTATGCACAACCTTAGCATGAGTAGGGGGTCTTCTCATACTATGGTGATGAGAGTGTATGCAAATGCACGAGTGATTGAGAGTTGAAGAAATTTTTTTTGTGTTTAGGTGAGCATGCTTCCTAATGTGTATGTATACATGGTTGGCTCTTTTAGGATTAGCTTTTGAGCCTTGAGGAGCCTTTCCGTTGCCCTTAGGTATAAGTGGCTTAGTGCTAGGGGCACTTTTCCTCTCAATTACCTTAATACTTAAAGTTTGAGGTGTTGATGCTCTAATAAAAGTAGTGAGAGGAGGTGTAGATGAAGAGGCTTCATTGAAACCTAGGTTATTTCTTACTAGGGGAGGTCTTTATGATACACTAAGTGTATCCAAAGCTTCTTTCCCTTTATCGAACCTAGAGATGGAATTTTTAAGTTCAATTACTTCACCCTTCAAGGAATCATTTTCCTTTCTAAAGGAGTTGAGAGATGATAAAGACTTAAGGAGATTCTTTATAAATTTTTTGAGTTCTTCATTAGAAGTCCTCAACTTACTTACAAGCTCATTGAAGGATTTAAATTCATCCTCTAGTTTTGAGCATTTTTTCTTGTAAGTTTTCATCTGTGATTTATACTTATCACATCTCAAAGTAATAGCTTTAAGAAGCTCATCATCTACATCATCATATGCATCATAATTATCACTAATGTGAGAAGAAGTACTTATCTCATTGGACCAGTCCTCTTGTGCCATAAAGCAGAGATTGGCCACTCCTTCATCTTCATCTTCATCTTCCTCTTCTTTACCAGAGCAGTCATCCCATGTGGTTTTGAAGCTCTTCTTCTCCTCATTGTCCCCTTTCTTTTGCTTTTTGAGCTTGGGACAATCATACATAACGTGACCTTACTTTTCACATTCATAGCGGGTCACTTCATTTTTCTTAAGGTTAGGACATGCCTTCTTGAAGTTCCTAATATCCTTCCTTCTTCTTATAAGCTTTTTGGTGCTTTTAGAAAGCATGGTCAACTCTTTTTCCTCCTTTCACTATCATCATCATCATCATCATTAGAGGCAACATCTACCTCCTTATCTTAGTTAAGGATTTAAGAGCTAGAGTTCTCTTTTCTACTTTATCATTTTTATCCTCCTGCCCTCTCATCTTCTTCATTTCCTCTTCCTTCTTCAAGGCCAGCTCATGAGTGAGTAGCTTGCCTATAAAAATATTTGTTTGCACCTTTTCAATCTCTGGATTAGATTCTTGAATATTGCACACTCTAGCACTAAATTTTTCAAAGGTAAATATTTGAGAATTTTTGTGTTTACCTCTTAATTGGTAAGAATTCTATTGAATTTCTTCATGTTTGTGATGTTAGACAAGAGTTTATTGGTCATATCGGTGATGATTTCATTATTTTCATCATGAATAGCTCTCATTTCATCATATACATTTCTAGCCTACTTGATTTCACCTAAGTAGTGCCTTCATGATAATTTTTCAACGCCTTCAAAATTTCATGGGCAGTAAGGCAGTGTTGCACTTTTTCAATCTCCTCACTTGATAAGGAGTTAAGAAGAATGGCCATTGCCCTTGCATTCTTTCTATTTGATCTTTTGTATTCTTCCACACATTCTTTCCTTGGGATCAAGTCTTTACTACCATCCACAATTTTGGTAGGAGGCTTCCACTCTTTAGCTACTATGTCCCATAGATCCACCACATCACTATCTAAGTATATCTCCATCCTATACTTTTAATGAATATAGTCGAATTCATCAAAGTGAAGCTTAAGATGAGTGTGGATTCCTTCTTGTGCCATAAATCTTTACTCACACAATTAAGGGTCTGATTGAGATTTAGCTTTGACACCACTTGTTGGCCCTTGAACATTAAAAAAGGGCGATAAATTAGTGGAAAATTTTAAAAATTGGTGGAAAGGTTTATTGAAAAGGAATTAGAAGAAGTAGGAGAAAAGTAAAAGACATAATATTTTATGGTAGTTCGGGTATAAGCAAACCTTACATCCACTTCCCAATTCTTCCAATTGTGTATTTCACTATCACAAAATTGTGTTTTCCAAAGGCACACCCAACTTTTACACTATGTGTCTAAAGGCTTATTCACAATCTTACAACTTGTGTTTCAAGGCTCACATACAACCACATAAGTGTTTTCCCAAAGGTTCACACTTAACATATACAAGAGTTTACAATTAGGCTAACTCTCAAAGCCACAACCACTAGTGTTTAATACTTACACCAAACAATAACAACTCCCATATAAGAATTGATGTACAAAGGTTGAGAAATAAAATTAAAAGAGTTTTGTTATATTGAATGTTCTTCTCTTGCATTCAAGTCCATTTAGTGGAGTATTTATAGGCAACAACCACTAAAGAGCTATTATAAATAAACTATGTCTAAATCTTCAAGTTGTGTTGGGCAGATCTTGCATTAAATGTCTATCAGACAAAGTTTGCAGTTGTGACTAAACATTCGTGGAAGCAATTTCTCTTCTTACATTAAAATTGCTAAATTTGCAGTAGATAATCCTATTTGCATCTAATAGCTAGCGCACATGACACATCACCATTGGTCTTTCAAGAAAAATAGTTAGTATGTTCTTCGAGCCAGACTAAAAGTCACGATCACGATTTAATTTTCTCTTAGACGTGATGGTTACTACAAATTATTTTGTTTGACAAGAAGATAGTGCTCTGCCAAATCGCAGTCTCAACCAATGTTTTGCTCTCACGAATTTTGATTTACCAATGGCTCTTCAAGATTCTTGGCATAGTCTGGTTGAGGAGTTGATTCCCTTTAGACCAATGCAAAAGTTGCAGTCGTGAAGATGGACACGACTTCCACCATAAAATCTTCTATTCCAACTTCATCACTTTCATGGCAAGATAGCGGTTGCAAATTCCAAATTCTTGACCACAAAATAGGATGCCTTTCATAATTTTTGAGACTTAGACTCTCATTCAGCTTTTAATGCAAATCTATCTAAAAATCTGTAAAATAAAACTTGAAAAATGATGTTAGAACATGGTAATATTCATTGCTAAGATCAAAAGAGATGTTTAACTTAGGTTTGACCAACCTAATCGAATAGGATACTTGGCAAAATTGAGGCAATTTGATTTGATTTAGTTTTTCAATTCTTTTGGTACAATTCAGTTCAATTAAATATCGTTCAAGTATTCAATATTTTTAGTTTTTAATTATCAACTTTTCATATCACTAAAAAATTTTTGTATCACTTTATAAAATGAATAAAAATTAAATAATATATTATTATATTTTATATACTAATTGAAATTGAAAAGTTCAATTTTAGTAAATTGATTAGTTTATTCAATATAAATGTTTGATTTTATACTAACTATTAATGATAGTCAAAATAATTTTTTCCATCCTTTCAACTAAAAGAGAGAAAAATTATAATAAATGAATAAAATTATTGATAATTGTCATTGCATATTTTACTTGGATAAATATCAAATAATTAAATGAAAACGATATGTTTAATATTTAAATTACAAATGGATTAGTTTTTATAAATTATATAAGTTGAATATATATATATATAATATATATCTGTTATTTCTGCATCTCTACATACAAATAACTTTTTCCACCTTTTTCTTTAGTTTTACTCCTCTTTTGATTTGTATCCAATAACATTGTTACTGGGAGTCTAACTAAAATTCATTTAATTTCATTAAATATAAGTAACTGTGTCTCAGTCTATTTCTTCGTTCAAATCATATTAAAAAAATATGTATTTATATTTGTTCATAAGATTATTAACAGATTTAATGTTGATTGTCACGTAGGATTTTCCTAATCCATAAGATTTTTATTATTTAAATTTATTTTTCTATTATATTTTTATGGTAGTTATGGATGAATTATTAATAGGTTTAATTTTGAATATCACGTAAAATTTTTCTAATTCATAAGATTCTTATTATTTGACTTCTTTTGTTATATTTTTGTGATGATTATGGGTGAATTATTAATAGGTTTAATACTGACTATTATATAATATTTTTCTAACTAAATATATTTTTGAAATTTGAATCTCATAAAAAAAAAAGTTAAAATGGAGCAAAGCACGAATTAACGACTAATTACTGTAAAACTATAGCCCCCAAAAATTTCACAAAAGGTATGGATCTCAGTAAAGCAAGATGACCCAATAAGTTGATCATTTTTGTTTCTTGATAACACATACGGTACAATAGCATTTCATTTCTCTGAGCTAGCTTACAGTTTCATTTATTTTAATTGTTTAACTATTTATCCTTATATAATGGATAAATAGGAATAGTTTGCTCAGAGAGAATTTTACTAATTAATATCCTAGCAATGAAGGGGATCTCCAGGATCAACACCAAATTCATTGCAAAATTTCTTGAAATATTCAATAGCAACTTCATCATCCGGATCGTGGTGTCCGTCACACAAGTCTGGATAAATAGCTCTCACTGCGTAAGGGAAACCTTGTTGGAAGGGGACATGACCCCTGTGCATCCAGAGCCACATGGAAGCCTCGAAGGAAATAACAGGGTTACGAGCAACTAAATCGGGACAGTGTAAAAGATCAAACTGGATTTCTTTTCCTGCTGGCCCATAATTGTAATTCCATCGCACTTGAAGTGGTCCACGTCCATAATATTTAGCTCCAGCGGAACAGGGATATGTTATGTTCATGATATCACTACAATCTTCAGTCTGATTCGGAGAATTTATGTTGCAGAAGCCTGCACAAACAATTTAGAAAACATCATGCTTTACCTACCTTCTGTCTATATCATAATTGCCTATATGCTGTTAAAGATATAAAAACTAGTATTTAGAACTCCATCTGGGAATTCAAACATTTAGATGGCGTAATTTTTTCGACACATATATATATATGCTGTTGGGGATTCAAATTATTAACAGAAAATACCATCCCTCTAATTTCTAAATCTGTCCCTGAGATGGAAGCTATGGCTAAAGTCTGATTAAGCAAGTGAAAGAAGGAAGCATACCATGAGTTAACCTGGGATTTAATGCGATTGCAAAAAAGGCTGCTAGTTCTCTCTTGGTTACATTTTCATCGCCGACTCTAGCAAACAACGGTTGTTTACGAGCAGCTTCAAGAAAATTTTCTCTGCTGTAGAAGCTTTTCCCCCCCTCGCAGTCCGAGTAATTATTCTGGGTAAATATTGAATCATAAAATTCTTCTGTCACAATATCCTCCAGCGATATATCATTAGGCTCAGGGGGGTCGTTACATTTACCTGCCTGGCACAATGGCCAGTCACAGAAGCTTGGTGTCGTACCACATTCAAAAAAATCGTCGCAACATTCGTTTTCAGGACAATCACAGTCGGTTTTACTCATTAGGTTTTTAGGGAAGGCTCCAACCTGCTGAAATATTGCTACTAAAGCCATGGTTATTAGCAGGTTTTTTCTCACACTGAGGACTGCCATTTTTTTTTTTTTTTGAGAAGGGTTTTTGATAATTAATAATAAAGAGAGATATGCATTTTCAGTGCTCAAAAAAGCTCAGAGTCCTATGCATATATATAGTGATAATATTGACTATTAAATCAATGTTGAAATCTTTGCAGTCGCAGACTTGCGCTATTGTTTTTGTTCTCTAATTATTTCAATTTGCTCATGATTTTTACGTGCGTGGACAAATTCGTAGTTTTTTTTTTAAATTGTTGTTGTTGTTATTTATTTACACAGTGAGAATTTCTTGAGTTTTGCACAATATATTCTCTTTAGAGATTAGTTAAAGTATACGATCTCTGTTACTTAATAGATGTCCTTTAACATTTTTACACATATATTAGGAATTATATTTAATAGGTACTATTACATAAGTAAAATACTATGTTACTCTTAATTAATTATTTTCATAAATTATTGTGCACTTTACAAAAAAAATTATTATAAAAAAGAGAAATGGTAGAGTTAAAAAAAATTAATTAATGTTTATAAATAATTATAAAACGTCAAAAATTATAGAATAAAAATTTATTTTTAAAACGACATCTAATTGGAAATAAATGAAGTATTTATCTATATTTATTATGTATATCTATATTGATCTTAACAAATTCAATTATTATTATTATTTGGCATTAATTAATTTAAAGTATCTTTAGAAAGCTCTTCATATATATCAAAATTTAGGTAAATTCTACAGTAACTTTAATATACTGTTGTTAAATAATATGGTCTAATTCAATGATAAATAATAATTTTTATTTAATCAACAATATTTAGTTCTATCTAATACAATAGTGTATAATAATTTTTTTTATCTAATCCAATAGTGGAATACTATTATTTGTGGCATTATAGTGTAATTACGTTAACGACATTGTAGGTTTACTAATTTTTTATTATAAAAAATCATCTCATAAAATGAGTCTAATAAAATTTTTATTTTCTAAATACTCTTTTCATTTCTGAATAACTGTCGATTTAGAGGTGTGCTCTTAAATTAAAAAACTAATTAATTGGGAATGATTTTAATCAATATAGACTAATATATCTTAATTTGTCTCTAACCAAAACTCTACATTAACATTAATTAAAAAAAATCAATTAATTAGGAAGAGAGAGACTTAATGATGAGGGTAAATTTGAAAAAAAAATCAATTAATTTTACATTTGTATTCTAAAATGACAATTATATTGAAATAAATTCTCTTTTCTAAAATGGTGGAAGTATGAAATAAAGAGGTAGTTTGATTATCTATATTTAGAGTGTTAAATTTCTATCTCTATTATGATAGACAATTAATACACTACAAGTTTTTCTACACTTTATTAATTGATATTTTTAATCTTGCTTTTTCTATTGGTAAAAATTAAAAAAATACCAGAAAGATTAAAATCATTAATGTGTGTGAAAAGAAGTTAAATAAATAATAAAAATATACAGTCTATCAAATATAAATATTTTTTTCTACTTTTATCTCTAAATATTGGATAAAAAAAAATCCATTGATGTTTTGGATATTGTTGGTAATAGACAAAATAATGGATGCCTAAACTTTGTAAAATTATTTATACAATAATTTGAAAAATTAATATTAATGATTTTACCCAATTATGAGTCATAAAAATTATAGATTGTCATTCAAATTATTTAATTTCTTTCTTTTTTATTAAAATTCTAATAAAATTAAATGGAGTGTTATCTCAAAATTTACAAAAAAATTATAAAGAATTACATTTATTGAAAAAAATTAAATTAGAAACAGTATCTCTAAAATATTCCACAATAAAGGTTTTGTTTTGTTTTTTTTTAAAATTTTCTTAGTTGTCTTTTGTGTTCTATTTTTACAGATTTTTTATTTTCTTTGAATGAAAAAAGTAAAAGAGAATATTAAAACCGAAGTTCCTTGACAAGAGCTTTTTTTTTTTTCTTTTTTTTAAGTGAGTAATTGCCCCAAATCTAAAACTTGCCTTTGCCAGTGATATACAAAACTTTACACATCTTATCATTTTTTTTTTCGTTTAATACATTGGTTACGCTAATAAAAATAGCATAAGTTCAATGTAATGTTAATAAAAGAATATTTTTTGTCTTAAGACGTTTTCTTGGCAATGCTTAAAGTTCCAAGTTTTGGAGATTTACTCATTAAGAGCATGTTTGACAAAAAAATTTTCACATGTGACTATAGGTTTTTTGAATTTAAATTTTATAAATACAAAATTATTATTAATAAAAATTTCAAAGATAAATTTTTTTTCAAAATTTAAATTTGTATTCATAAAACTCACATTGAAAAAAGTTACAATCAATTAGGAGAAAGTCTTTTTATTTTTTTCTCAAAATCAGATTTTTTAATAATAATGTCAATCATGCTCTAAGAGAGTTTTGCAATAAATAACTCTCTAATCTGAACATAATTAATCTTGTATATGAAAGAGTATGAGACACTTGATCTAACTCCAATAAAAGAATATTTTTATTTAAGGATATTTTTGTCGTTTAACCAAAAAAATAAAAAAGATACACATTTAAAACATGTGAAATTAACAATTCTATTATATGTAATAATTAGCTATACTCTTGCACTTTACACTGACTATTTTTTTGTAATAAAATATTATATATAGTTAAAATAAAAGAAAATTTATAAAACTTTTTTAAATTATCATTGTACTTTTTATCTTTCAATATATATACACACACATTTAAATAAATTTTAAGTGAAAAAGAGAAATTAATATTAATATACCTATATATTAAAAATGTTCAAATTTTATAAAATTAAAATTAAATAATTTATTCATAAATTTATCAAACTATTTTATTTGTATAAAATTACAAATATTAATTTCATATATTTAAAAATTAAAAGAATATCTATAAAACTGAATTCAAAAAAATTAGACCTTATATATGAAATATTTTTTCTATATTATTCATTAAAAATAAAATTTATTTCATATATGAAAATTATAATTAGATATGTGGGACATTAGTGGGTCTCAACATGTGGTAATTCAAATGGTATTGTGAAAGGTATCCCTTCACATCCATAGAAGGAATCTCTAGTAAACACCTAACTTCTCTTGTAATTAAATTTGAAAAACAAAAAAGAAAAAAGAGAAAAAAAAAAAGAAGAAAAGAAAAAATTAGAGAAAGAAAAAACAAGAAGCTTGTTAGGTCAAAAATCTAAAAAGGTAGCATAAGCAACACTGAGGTACTCGATAGATTGAAAATTTATAAAGGTGGTCCAAGTAAAAGTTAGGATAAAAATAAAAAATAATAAAAAATAGAAAAATGAAAAGAAATAAAAGAGGTTGCAAAAAGAGCGTACTTGAAGAAGTAGAGGACTTCTCGAGAAAGACTGATTGACTCCCAAGGCACCTCTATCTAAATCCAATAAGGTCTCGCCACGAATCACTAGTATTGGGGTCCTACCAAACTTAATCTCTTCTATGTGTTGAAGATCCTAAAAGTCAATCATGCCATCATCTCAATGAAGCAAGCATTCACCCATTAGAATAGTTGATAGAATATGGGCTCGAGTAGCTGTAGCACCTCTCTTATAAGGATATAAGAAAAATAGGGGAGTGAACAACTCCTTCTCTTCCTCCAAAATGTATAGGGCCACCACATCATGGGGCAAGTCAGGACACTTCATCACCTTGTGAATGCGTAGGTCATCCAAGTTGATAAGTGCGATCATGTCAAAGTCTAATATGTGGCAATTCAAGATGGTGTTTAACTCTTCAAATAATGGGTAGATCTCCTTGTCTCCAAAGTCAAAAGAATGGATAGATAGGTCTCAAAATCATAACCAACATGAGAAAACTCCTAATTAAGCTTAACAAATGAGAGGTAATAAAGAGCCTAAAAACCTAACAAAGAAGGTGGGACCAATCTGATGAGTGAAGGGATTTTAAAACTCCCTAGCCATGGTTTTTAGGTTAAAAATGGCTGCTACTAGCATAGAAATCAAGGAAGGTGAAGATAAAAAGAGGTTAGAAGTGAATAGTGTGAGACAACTATAAACAATGCAGTTATCTATACATACCTAAATAGTTATCTATATAGATAGCATGTTGTATATGCAATCAACTTGCTAGTTTATACAGACCACTTGGAAAAAGGGCAAAATTAAGGCAATTTTTTCACACTTCTTGACGGTCAAGCGTAAAAAGGCTATAGGGCCATAGCAAGGGGCACCATTGAGGTCATTTTCTACACTTAATAGGGGTCAAGCTTAGTAACATTAAAAATTTGTAATTGAAGGGTATATATATAAATAAAATGGGGTCACATCATGAAGAAGAAGGGGCTAGCTATTAATAAATATTAAAATGATTATGCATATATAAAATTAGAGCATTAGTGCCCAAGTATTAAGAATAACAAAAGTAAAGGATCAAACAATGCTCAAGTACCATTCAAAACTATACAAATGTTTTTATAACTATCATAAAAAAATGAATAACAATGGTAGAAGATGGAATGATAAACAACAACCACTACTCCTCCTCCTTAGAAGACTCATGCTCTAAGGCATCCACCACAGTAGGATCCTCCAAGAAGGTCTGAATATGAGCAAGCTCGACATGAACCTCCTTCAACTCTTGATCCTTCTAGTGGATCTCCTCCTGGAAAGATAAAGCAAGAAATAAAGAGTTAGGGTGGTTAAGATATGGTGACATACACTAAAGGGTTAGGGTGGTTAAGATATGGTCACATACACTAACGTGAACATGCATACATTGACTAATTATATTTACTAGACGTCGCACATTTGATGAGTGTAAGTCTTCTTTAAAGCCATAATGTGATCTTTCATATGTTCAATTTAGACCTAAGGAATCTGCATAAAGACACCATCAAATCAATAAAAGAATTATAAAAATAGTAATATAAAAAAGGAAAGTTTAAATAACTCATGTGAGTGGCACCGAGAGAAGCAAAGGAACAAGAAGACCATGTGAACTCCAAAGCTAGTAGAGCCCTAGTAATAGTGGAAAAGCAAAGGAACAAAAAGACCATATGAACTCCAAAACTAACAGTGCACTAGTAATAGTGGAGCAGTAGAAATCCATGATGTTGTCAAGCAAGGGATCTAGCTCCCGCCATTATCATTAGCTCAAGGTCTACTGACTATGAATTATAAGCCCTCTTATGGCTCCCCTCCATAGGTGCTGGCTCGGATGACAACCGTTTAAAGATCACCCTTGTACCATATACCTTACATAGTAGCATGGTCCTTACATGCTTTTTAATTTAAAAAAAATGATCAGTGATGCATGTGTAGTGTTGGGTTTTATATAGAACAAACACAATGAAAAAAATAAAATCTAAAACATATAAAATCCACTAAGGATCCACGCAATTTGATTACACCGATGAAAAGGATGTGAAAACTTATCAATTCAATTGAGAATGGCAAAACTATAAGAAGGTGGAAAAGGGATTTACACCAATAACACCCTATCTCGAGTTTAGAGTCGCATTTAAATTTACCTAAAGATGAATATCCTTTACAGGTATCCATAAGAATAGGATCTCTCCAAAGCAAATAGTGTACTAGCACTAGGGTTTTTTGTTTAGTCTCTTAATTCTAGTAATTAATACATTATTTCCATCCAAATCTATAAAGTAATGCTTAGTTTTTACCCTTAATTGAACCTCATTGAAGATATTTGGTGTTTAGAGGCAAAGAATCAAAAAAGGAAGATTAAAGGAAGAAAAAGAGAATGACACGGCCAGGCACATGGCCATGCCTCACTAAAGAGCAAGAAGCATCAAGCAGACGCACGATCATGTTTCCCTACACATGTTCGTGCCTTCATTGGAGAAGAAAGCTCAAAAGGACAAAAACATGGAACACGGCTTTGCGCATGGTCATGTGCACGAAGGAAAATGCGAAGATAACTATCACAGAATGACATGACCATACGCATGGCCATGTTAATGATTAAATCATAATTATAACTCATATCCTAGAAGGATTCATTTTCCTTTTGTAGGCATTCAAGCTTCCTAATTTGATAAGATGTTTAGAGCACTATTTTTGGAGAAAAGATAGTAAGAATTAGGGCATAAAGGGATAACCAAAGGAAGAGATTATCATTCAAGTAGAGTTAACATTAAAACAATCAAGAAGTTCATGTCTATTCTTAGGGCTGAATTATTTGTTTTTTTTATTCTCTTTATTTCATTATGAACTAATCTTTTATTAGCTAGGGTTGTAAATGGATCTTATATGACTTTCATTGGATATTCTTAATCTAAATCTATTTGGTTTCATACATCATTGGTACTAGTAACTGTTGAGTGTTTATTGTCCGATCAATTGGCCATTGATTATCTTAATTTTATGAATCAATAATCAAGAGGTGTTTTTCATAAAATAGAGATTTGAACAATTCCCTTGCTTTTATTATTGAGTTGAGAAACCTTAACAAACCATTACTATCTTTAAAGTCTTGAATCAAGAGGCAATTGCATGTTGTTTGGGTTTGAAGTTAAGGAACCATTAGCTAACATGTTCTTGTATGTCAATTTCTACACGAAAGGGATTAATTGACCACCATAGTGACTTGATAGTGGAACTTATTGCATGAACCAACTAGACAAGGATTAAGGATCCAATAAAAGGCTATCAAATGAAGTTGAACACCTAACCATTTCTATCCATTGATTATCTCTCATCTTCATTAGTATTTTAATTTGTTTTATTTATTTATAATTAAAATTATCATCTACTATTGATTCTCTGGATAATATAAGATATAAGATACACAGTACTTAAACTCAATCTTCGTACTTAAACTCAATCTTCGTAGAAATAATATTCATACTCGCAGAGTACACTTTATTACTTCTAACCTGTGTACTTACAACTTATAGATTTATGTATAACATACACCTATCATTAAGTTTATGGCTTCATTGTTGGGGATCGACAACTTTAATACTAAGTTATTATTTTTGTATTACTCTAGAATTTTATTTTTCTTATTTTAACCATATTTCTTATCTCTTTGTTTTAGGTGCATGGCTAGAACTCGGAATCAAGAAAACGAAGAAGATTTGCTTCCTCTCGAACTAGAAATCAAACGCAACATTAAGCAAAAAAGGTAAGAGCAACAACAAATTCAAGAGATGGCAAACTAAAGAGACTGACCTTTAAAAGACTTTTCCATACCTCCTCTTCAAGGATTGCAGCCAACTATCACTCAACCAATCATTCATGCTGCTATCTTTTAGATAAGTTGACATTCATTAAAATGCTTACCAAAACACTCTATATCCATGGCCTCTCCCATGAAGATCCAAACCACACATAGCTAATTTCTTCAAAATTACACCTTTTAACAAAATGAAAAGTTTGCAGATGTGATAAGACTACGCCTCTTCACATTCATTATGAAGGACAAAGCTAAAACGTAGATCAATTCTTAAGAACCTAGGAGTATCACTACATGGGATTAACTCTCTCAAGCCTTTTTGGATAAATGTACTTCCCTCTATAAAAAATGGCTAAACTTAAAAATAAGATAATAACTTTTAGCTAATTAGGTAGGGAAACTTTAAATGAGGCTTGGGAAAGGTTCAAGGATGTCTTAAGAAGATGTTTAAATCATCAAATTCCAAAGTGGTTAATCATGCATACCTTTTACAATGGGCTCTTTAGACAAATCAAAATCATTATAGACACAGTAGCTGGGGTATCTTTATTAGATAAAACAATCGATGCGACCTATGAGTTGATCGAAACCATAGAAAACAACAACTATCAAGCCCATAATAAGACTTTGTCAAAGAAAGTAGTGGAGGTTCACAACATGGATGCTTTTCAGACCTTGCAAGCTTAGGTATCCATCTTGTCTAAACAATTGAATGCATTTACATGTAATGTGATGTCTTCTCTTTTCTTGCAAGTTATATGTGATTTTTATAGGAAGAGCAAACATAAGTGTGTTGATTGCTAAACAACGAACCCTTTGCGCAAGAGTAAGTAAGCTATGTGGAAAACTTCAACCAAATAACCCATACTCAAATACTTATAATCAGAGGTGGCGTAATCACCTAAACTACTCTTGGTCCAATAATAATACCTTGAGCCCCAAAGATCAAGGGGCACCACCTAGTTTTCAACCCCCACCACCAAACTGCTGACCTCAAAAAAGAAATCAAGCTTAGAAACCTTTTAAAAAAATTTATAACCTATAATAATACTAGGCTAGAATAACACAAAGAGAACATGTAGAGAATTGAGGCCAAAATGGACCAAGCTAACAAAAAGCACTTATATTCTATCCATAACCTTAAGATTCAAGTGGAACAAATAGTCAGTGCCTTTAGCTCTAGATCCCATTATGCTTTACCTAGCAATTTTAAAGCTAACTCGAAAGACCAAGTAAAAGCCATCGCCTTAAAGAATGGGAGGGAACTTCAACAAAAGTTGGAGGAAAAGATAAAAGAAGACGATAAGGTAGATAAAGAAAAAGAACCAATCTTGGAGGATAAGCCCAGGGAAAAGGCCAAACCCTATGTTCCTCCTATTCATTTTCCTTCAAGACTTAAGCAAAACTTGATGGATAATTAATTTGTAAAATTCTTAGATATGCTCAAAACGATTCAAATCAACATACTGTTTATGAAAGTGTTTACCCAAATGCCAAAGTATGCAACTTTGACTGAGGAATATAGTGCCATCCTCCTTAACAAGTTGCCTCCAGAAGGAGGAGATATATGGAGTTTTACTATACCTTGTGATATTAGTCATGTTTCTTTTAAAAAAGCTCTTTATGATATAAGGTTTAGCATTAATCTAATGTATTTGTCAATTTTTAAAAAACTAGGTATTGGCGAGATGAAGCCCGTTGCAATTTCTTTTCAACTAGCAGACCATTCAATCATTTATCTAAAAGGGATAATGAAGGACGGCTCATCAAAGTAGATAAGTTCATAATTCTAATGGATTTTGTAGTTCTTGATATAAAGGTGGATAGAGAAATGCCTTTGCTTTTAGGACGACCCTTCTAGCAACCGATGGTGCCTTGGTGGATGTTAAAGAAGGCACACTTACATTGTAAGTAGGAGATTAGGAATTGGTTTTCAACATGTACAAGGATTTTAAAAGGCCCATGAAGGATGAACGATGCTTAAGAATTGACATCATTTAGAAATGTGCCAAAAAAGTGTTTAAAGAAGATCAAGATGCAACCGATCTTGAAAAGGTAACTATGACAATAGTAAGGGAAGAGAAGGACGAAGACGCTAAAGAGGTAAGTACCTTAACTGTAGAGGTATGTGACACACCTTTCTATTCTTCTTTAGTTGAACCTTTGGACTATAAGAAATACCTTAAAGTGACCTACCTTCCATTCTTAAACCTCTATAACTTGAACTCAAACCTTTACCCCCTCACCTTAGGTATGCATTCTTTGGGAATGATATTACCTTTTTTATTGTCATTTTTAATGAGCTTACCTAAATATATAAAGAAAAACTAGGGTATTGAGGAATAGGATTAGATTCTTAGGATGAACCATAACAGATATTAAGGGGATTAGTTCTACATTTTGTATGCATTAAATTTTAATGGACGATAATCACAAACTCACTATAGAACATCAAAGGAACCTTAATCCTAATATGAAGGACGTGGTTAAGAAGGAAGTGGTAAAATTGATAGATGCGAGGGTCATCTACCCTATTTCGAATAGCCCATGGGTTAGTTAAGTCCAAGTAGTTCATAAAAATGGAGGGATAATGATTGTGACTAATGAAAATAATGAGTTTATCCTTACTAGGACCATAACAAGTTAGAGAGTGTGTATTAATTATAAGAAGCTAAATACAACGACCCATAATAATCACTTTCCCTTATCATTTATTGATCAAATGTTGGAAAGAGTTACAGGTTATATGTATTATTGCTTCCTAGATGGGTTCTCGGGTTATTATCAGATACAAATAGCGTTAGAAGATCAAGAGAAGACAATATTCACATGCTCATATGGTACCCTTCACTTATAGGCGTATGCCTTTTAGGCTATGTAATGCATCGACCACATTCCAAAGATGCATGATGACCATATTTTTTGAGATGGTGGATAGAATGACAAACATATTTATGGATGATTTCTTTATTTTTGGTGATACCTTTTAATGTTTGTTTGTTTAATCTTGATAGGGTTTTAGAAAGATGTGAAGAGACAAATCTCATACTTAATTGAGAAAAATGCCATTTTATAACATGACATTACAATATGCTTAGCCATAAAATTTCATCCAAGGGCATTGAGGTGGACTAGGCAAAGATTTAGGTTAGAGAAAAATTGCCTCCACCAACATTCGTAAAGGGGATAAGAAGCTTTCTAGGCCATGCGAGGTTTTATCAGTAATTCATTAAGGATTTTTCAAAGATTTTTAAACCACTTTGTGATCTTTTAGCTTAGGATGTTCTTTTCACCTTTACTGATGATTGCATGCATGCTTTTACAAGTTAAAAAAGGAACTCACTTCTGCCCTAATCATGACAAAGTCGGATTGGTCTTTACCATTTGAGTTATTATGCATGTGAGCGACTACATCGTTAGAGTTATTTTGGGGTAAAGGAAGGATAAAAAGCTTCATGTTATATAATATGCAAGTTGGACCCTCAATAATGCCTAACTCATCTATGCCACTACAGAAAAAAAAACCTCTTAGTTATTATGTTTGCTTTCGATAAATTTCGACCTTATTTGCTTGGTTTTAAGGTTTTTGTTTATACTGATCATGCAGCGATTCACTATTTACTAGCAAAGAAGGATGCAAAACCAAGGCTCATGAGATGGATCCTTTTATTGTAGGAGTTTGACTTAGAGTTCAAAGACATGAATGGTACGAAAAACATGTTTGTTGATCATCTCTTATACTAAGAGCATCTACAAGAGGAATACGTGAGTATCTTGATCAATGAAACCTTCCCGAATGAGCAATTTTTACTTTTGATAGCTCTACAGACTCCATGCTCTGTAGATTTTATAAATTATTTGGTAAGCGACATTATTATTTATTACTTTAATTCCCATAAAAAAAAAAGTTTATGCATGATATTAATTTTTTTTTGGTAGGAAGAACCTTATCTATTTAAAGAATGTGTTGATGGTATTATAAGAAGATGTGTACCAGAAGAGGAGATAGGAAATTTTTTACACCATTGTCATACCTAAGAATATGGAGGATATTTTGGTCCATTGCAACTAAGGTATTGCAAAGTGGATTCTTTTGGCCCTTATTATTTACTGTTTTTTTTACTTTTGTAAGAGCTTGTAATAGGTGCTCAAGAACAAGCAGTATCTCAAAGGAATGAAATGCCCCTAAATTTTATGACTGAAGTGGAGCTCTTTGACATATGGAGTATTGATTTCATGAGCCCATTTCTAAAGTCTTTTGAGAATCAATACATCTTAGTGGTGGTTGATTACATTTCAAAGTGGGTCGATGCCATAGCTACTCCTTTAAATGATGCCAAAGTGTTGCTCTAATTCTTAAAGAAACATATCTTCACGACTTTTGGAGCTTCGCGTGCAATTATTAGTAATAGGGGATCACACTTTTGCAACCGATAATTTAAGTCTTTACTTAAGAAGTATGATATAACTGATAAGGTTGCAAAGCCTTACCATCCCTAAAAAAGTAAGCAAATGGAGGTATCCAATAGGGCGATCAAGCATATTCTTGAGAAAATTGTCAACTCTTTAAGGAAGGATCGATCCTTAAAGCTTCTTGATGCTTTTTGGGTACATAGAATAGTGTACAAGATGCCAATCAATACTACCCCTTATCACTTGGTGTTTGGAAAAGCTTGCCACTTATTAGTCAAATTAGAGCAGTAGGCTTATTAAGTAATTAAGTTTCTAAACTTTGATTTGGATCTTGCTAGTGACAAACGAAAACTCTAGCTCAATGAACTCTAGTCCTTACATTTTCAAGCTTATGAGAACAACTAGATTTTCAAGGAAAAGACCAAACGATGGCATGATAGTCATAATTTGAAAAAAGAGTTCAATGAAGGATAGAAATTGCTCCTTTTCAACTCAAGGTTTCAGTTCTTTCTAGGTATCATTTATTATAGTCAAAGTCTATTCTCTTGGTGTTATTGAAATTGTAAACTCTAAGAGTGAGAGTTTCAAAGTCAATGGACATTGATTGAAGCCATACTATAAAGATAAGAGTGCACAAAAGGGGGGAGACTCTTTATCTCTTACATACCTTCGCCTAGGAACCAAACACAAAGGTCAAGCTAGAGGCCTAAAACTAGCATATTTTTAGGGTAATTCCCCTATTTTTCCCTTTCCTTTTTACTTGTGTGCTTCTTTCTAACCTTGTTTTGTTTGATATCTCAAGTTGTTTTGTTTATGTGATTTTTTGTTTATAAGTCATTCATGCAAAGAAAACAAGTTACAATTGTCAATCTAAAGTTGAGGGAGTTTCTCTCCCCTTTTATTTTTAATGTTAATTTGATGTTTTACCAGTTATTACAATTTCTTTATTTTTTGACAACTTTAGCTTATGAGATGCAAAAGATGTTATATGACTATGAAGGGTAAGATTCATGGCCATATAGATGGTCAATTCATGCCAACATCCTGTTCTAAGACAAAGGAAATAGGGTTGAAAATAATTGTTAAGCATGACTATGCTCATGGTCGTGTGTCATCATCTACTTGTGGTAGAAAAGAGAGATATGGTTATGCGCATAGCTGTGCCTTTTTTAAAATTCCAAATTGTAAACCCTCATGCCCCTTCCTTTCCCATCACTCTCGCATTCCTAAACTCTAGCACCCTCGTGCGGTCTTGTTTTCTCATCCTAAGTTTGGGATTTTCAGCTAAATCTCACCTTAAAGACCTCATTCTTTCCCCTAAATTCACCATTCTCCTCAGTCTCATCATGCATAAATGCTTTAAAGCCACCGCCAAACGCAAGATGGACTCCACTTTCAATCATTCGAATAGCTTAAATAATGGATTTGATTAGCACTTCCTTACCCACTCGGGAAAAAAGCCTCTCATTCCACCCTTGAAGCCTTTTCCAAATCTTATTCTTTACCAGGCCAAAAATAGATCTTTTGGATTTACCAACTAAAGTTGGCAAACCTAAGTATTTAAAATGTTAGGACGCTTCATAAATGCACAAAGAATTCTGGATATCTGTTTTAATTCCCTTGTCCACATTGCTATTGAAAGTGATTTTTTACTTATCAAAGTTACTGCTTTGTCCAGAAGCCTTCTCATATAAGGCAATATGGGTTTTAATCTTTTGCTCTCCTCAAGTGTGACTCTCTTAAAAATAATTGCATCATCCATTAAAAATAAATGAGATATTTTAGGGCCACCCATACTTGTTCCTCCATCATGAAGCTCCTTTTGAACATAAGTTGTAGTCAATAGAGAAGAAAGCCCTTATGTATAAAGCACAAACAAATATGGAGAAATAGGGTCTTCTTGACGAAGGCCCATACTAAGCTTTACAAAGTCATTAGGAACTCCATTAATCAAAAAGGAAAATGACACAATAGATAAAAAAAGTCATAATTAGTATAACAAAATGGATTGTAAATTCCATTTTATACATGACTTTCTTAATATAAACCC
Source organism: Omphalea diandra (assembly GCA_949677035.1). Taxonomy (NCBI): domain Eukaryota; kingdom Viridiplantae; phylum Streptophyta; class Magnoliopsida; order Malpighiales; family Euphorbiaceae; genus Omphalea; species Omphalea diandra. The sequence goes on from CATIWR010063438.1 coordinate 56,426, forward strand.
ATTCCATTCTATTATACGCGTTACTCATGTTAAGCTTGAAACTGAAAAAGCCATATTTTCCCTTTTATCCTATGCTTCATGGAATGAAATAATTCAAAAGCAATGATTGCATTATTAGTAATATAAGCTTACCTAGAATAAAAGCATTCTGAGCTCCATTGATTAAATCAGAAACGACAACTGTTAGTCTATGAGAAAAGACTTTTGACATAAGCTTATACACAACATTACACAAACTAACAGGACACAACTATTTCATAAACTTATGACACTTAACTTTAGGAATCAAAGTAATAAAAGTAGCATGACACCATTATTGAAAAAAATCAAGAACAACACCTAAAACATTACTATCAACTATATGACAAATTTTGATGAAAAAAGGACAGAAATACCATCAGGGCTAGGAGACTTATCGGGATGTATTTATTTTAGAGCAATTAGAACCTAATAACTAATAAAGGAAAGTTGGAGAGATTGGACCATATCATCATTTAGTCAGCAATCAATTGAATCAATTATTAGATCACATGATAGAGAATCCAAACCTTTAAATATATCAACAAAATATTCTCTAACCACTTTTGCTATCCCATTCTCCCCCTCTATTCAAATACCTTATTGATCACGAATTTTGAACATTGAATTCCTCCTCCGCCTCTCTAAAGCATGCATATGGAAGAATTTAGTATTACAATTGCCTTTTGTTAATCAAAGAGCTTTAGATCTTTGGCTCCACATTACCTCCTCCTATTTTAACAATTCATCTAGCTCTACTTGAATCCTTCTCTGATCATCCCTATTCACCAAACTACCCTTCAAACTTTGAAGGTGCTTTAATTGGGACATATGATCATGAATACATTTAGAAATATCCCTAGAAGTTGATTTATTCCAATGAGAAAGGAAAGCAACATGCTTTTTCATTTTGTCCTAGAAACCACCACCATTCCCTCCAACATTAACCCAAGCTTCCCTAAAAACAGCTTTGCATCTCTCATCCATTGCCCATATGGCTTCAAAGTAAAATGGTCTATTCCTTCTCCTTTTCATCCACTATTTTACATCAACGTCCAAGACTATAGGTAAATGCCTAACTAAAAAATTAGGGTGATTAGTTAACCAATCATTCAATAATAATCTATCCAACCTCTCTGTCACATTATTATTCCCACTCTTGCTATTATCCCAAGTATATTCCATCCCAGAAAAGCCCACATCATTTACTGAACAAAAAGTGATAGCATCTCTAAATTTTTGTGTATGAGGATATTGTTTGACACTAGTACTTTGCTTCTCGTGGTTATACATAACTTCATTAAAATCACAAAAGCAAACACACTCACAACCCCTGTCAACATACAACTGTCTCATTTAAGTCCCAAGTGGTATCCTTCTTATTCTTTGCCCATCCATAAACCCCAGCACCATGCGAGGACCTAATAGAACCTCCCTTTTAGTTGTTCAAAAATCAATAAGATTTTGAGAGTAACCCAAAACTTCTAAATCAATATTTTTATGCCAAAACAAAAGTAGTACAATCAACGGAAAAAAAAATAATATACAAGAAACAATTACTTCATTTGGAAACATTAAGAAAAAATGGTATTCCTTTCAATTATAAAAACTGAATTATATGCAATTCAATATAACTAACTCGAATTTTATTAAAATAAGTGAAATTTTCAAATGATCAAATTCCACAAAACTATATGACAATTCTAGTTTGATATGAATATCCACATTATCTCAACACTTTCTTGTTTTCTCATTTTTTTTTCTTTTTCTGTCTCTTTTTCTCTCAACATAACTAACTAAAATATAAATTTGTTTTAAATATAAATTATATGAAGTTTAATTAAATTTTATATTTTAAATAATATCATTTCAAATATATGAAATTTTATTTATAAATTTTAAATTTGCAATTCATTTAGTCTAAAAGGACATAGTCTTAAATAGTTTAACATTATTACCAGCTTTAAGAAATAAGTTTGGAATTAATAGCAAACGTACAAACTTTAGCCTCCTTAAAGATAAGGGAAAATTACAAACTTTAGCCTCCTTTTTCATTTTTTTTTAAATTTTGGTGTTTAGACACTTTTTTTTTATTCAATCAAGTGTTTAAATAGATAAAATCATTTTTAATGTGGTATTTTTCTCTGATCAGTGGCTATCTGAGTGTTTAGTAAATAAAATGGGACCCATTTTGTTGTCACATAAGATGACACACCCATCCTCTCGAGATAAGAAAGAAAAGAAAAAAGACAAAAATGCCTTAGTGACCCCTTGTATAACGCTTAATGCCCTTAGAAAGAAAAGGGCAATTTCATCTTTTTTCTTTTCTTTCTCATATTCAGACGATGACGTGTCATGTAACATGACAATAAAATGGGTCTCACTTTGCTTATTAAGGACTCAAACAACTATTGATAAGAGAAATGCACCATATGGAAAATTTTACTTATTTAAACATTTGATTGAATAAAAAAATTTAGATATCAAAATAGAAAATAATTTTATCTGTTCAAATATATTGAAAATAATTTTACCTGTTCAAATATGTTGAAATAATTTTATCCGTTTAAACACGTGATTGAATAAAAAATATATAGACACTAAAATAGAAAAAATGAAAAGTTCAAACATCAAATTTATAATTAATCCTAAACATAATGCCACGTGAAGAGTGAAAAAAATGATTTTCTTGAAGAAATATATATATATATATTTTCCGCAGCCTAATTTGACCCAAAACATTATCACCAAACGTACAAACTTTAGTCTCCTTAAATATAATGCAATGTTATGCATGTGAAGGATGAAAAAAAAAAACGATTTTCTTGAAGAAATATATTATTCTTTTCGCTGCCTAATTTGACCCAAAACATAGATTAATCCTACCTAATATATATATATATATATATATATATATATATATCGATTTCAACACAATTTAAAATGATATGCATCATTTACTTTAAAAATTAATTCTTTCAATAATAAATTATCAATTCATTTTTAAAATATATTATTTTACAATTAATGGATCAAATGCATAAAATTATTAAAGTTGCTTCAATATTTTATCTAATTATCAAAATCAGTCAAAAATAATTTATTCATAATTTGTCTTAAAAATTAATGATGAATTATAAAATTTCTTAAAAATTAATTTAAATATGCTGACATAAAACACAACACATAACTAGATTTAATACAAGGGCATTTGATTGCCAAAATTTAACATTTCTATTTCAAATCACTTTCTTAATAAAGTAAATTTTAAGTAAATAATTTCAAAAATGTAAGATTCTTATGTTTGGTTTAATATAAAATTTTTGAAAATTTTAAAATTAATGCATTTACTTTATTCGTAGGGTAATTCAAAGAAATAAACCTAAACTATTGTCATGCCCCTAATGCAATCGCATGTTTTTATTTAATTAATCCACATAAAAGTTTTATACAATGCAATTTATCATTTTAATATTAAATATAATTATAATACATAATATCATAATACATAATAGATATAATATTTATTAAATAATATAAGTTAATATATTTTATAATTAAAACTAATATAAATTATAAAATATAATATAGTATTATAATATTGTAACATAATAATGTATTATTATATAATTAATAAATATTATTCAAAACAATCAATAATAATAAATTTATCATGGTGATTAATCAAATATGAAATATAAATATTATCCAACTTTACTAAATAAATGATTCTCATATTTTAAAAAAGTATTTGATAACTATACATATTAATAATTCAAATATGTAGTCTATGATAATAACAATTTAAGAAAATCTAAAAATGATCTAATTGCTCAACAAACTAAAGAGAGGCTGTAGTTTTTTATAATTCAATAATCATTTTAATTAAAATTGAATGATAACCTATATTTTCGTTTTGATTAGAATTGTATTTAAACAATATATAAATTTTAATTTAGTAAATAAAAATATATATGAGGTTGTATATGTTTATTACATTAAGTAATGATATATTTGTCAAAATACAATTATACTATTTTTCAATAGTCATAGAAAAGTAATCTCTCATGTGAATGAGAAAATAAGTGTGGGGTGTACAACTTCGGAATGTAATTTTTCTAGGGATATAATATTCCTATGCAAATTAAACACCGAAATTTAATATTTTGAGCTATTTTCTCTAAAGAATCTGACAACCAAACAACCACTGCAATAATTCCACACTTCTCATGAAGTTTTAGCTAATCATATGACTTAAATACAACGTAATTTTAATGTGGTGGATGAACCCAATGCCCTATAATAAGACAAATGCAGTGGCAAATGGATTCGATAGCCAATTTTAGATGGTATTGTTTTTGGATTATATTTTTGGATCGATCAAAATTGAATAATTTCATATCGAGTTATTGAGTTAAAATTATAAAAATATTCTAAGTTAATTTTAAAATTTCAGGTTGGGAGCATTTGTTTTTTTTTTTTTTTATGGATCCTTTTATTTTTTTTAATTTATAAAAGGTGTATAAATATAGTTAATGTAACATTTCATTTTCAGAAAAGGGGTTGGTAGCTAATATTCTATCTAATAGGTTTAGTTTAGAAATGAATATTTTTTGTTACTTTTCATAGACAGTTTTTATAAATAAAAAGATAAATATAGCTTTGACTTTTTACATTAATTTTAATATATTGTTTGTTTCAATATTATTTTTATTTAATAATAATAAATTATTTATTTATTAATTATTTAAATTTTATTACATTACTTATGTCTAATATATTATTTAACTCTTTTTAATGAAATCACTATTATATTTATGATCAATGTTTAATATATCTATTATAGAAAGTTTAATTTATAATTTTTTTAAAAAAATTAATGGATGAATAACATTATTTATTTTTTAAAAATCTAAAATGTATTTATTTGTTTAGTTAAAATTTATATTTATGCTGGCAATTATATTTTTGCAAATAGTAATCGGTAACAATAATTTTACTATATATTTAATATCAATCAATAACCAACAATTAACAACTAGCAACCAACAATATGTAAATAGACAAGCCCTAAATTAGTTATCATTTTAATTTTCAATAAATAAATATTATTTTATTTTTTAAATAAATTTTAATAATTTAAAATTAAATAAAAATTTATGTCAATTCAGAATTGGATGTGATAAAAAAAAAATTTAAATTATTCTAGTTTCAAATTATTTCAGATTTTCTTCCAAGTCTTATAATCCAAATATAGATTAATTTCTACCTCAAACTTGATTTTTTTTTTTTTTTTTTTTGAAAAAAAGCTTGTTTAACGTTAAGGTTGATTTTTTTTTTTTTTTGAAAAAGCAACCTTTTTTATGTTGTCATTAGAAGCGATTAAAAAATGTTGTTTAGCTATTTTAAAACTTTTATTATTGGAGATTTAAAATTTACTCTTAAATAAAGTTTTATAGCCTCTAGGTGATATATTTTAAGTAGTATTTTTCTTAATAACAATTCAAACAACAATATTAAACATATCCCTTATGACACGCAAAAATTATTTGAAGGCACTGCTCAACTGTTTTTTTTTTATGAATTTTACATCAAATTATTTAAGAGTTGCTTAAAAATTATAAAAAAAAATTAAATGTAATTTTAATATTTAGACGACAACATTTAACAATAACATTAGTTTGCCCCCATTGAAATAGATGCTTATAACTTAACTTGAAAGTAGCTCTATCCCAGTAAATTCAAACTTAATGCATGGGATCATACTTGGTTTGTGGAAGACCAAAAACAATTTTTTTTTTTTTTTTTAAAAAAGGAAGCTAATGAATTATGTTAGAAAAAAAATAGAATTTTCTTAGCTCAAAGATAAATAAGCGGTAACCACAGTTTTTTAAACCTTCAATTTGTCCGGTTTGATCAGTTTGATTAATTTGGTTCAATAAATTTTTTAAATATATATAATATTTAGAAATATTTTAAAAAATTAAAATATATATATATATAATATAATAAATTAATACAAACTATTTTTTAAAATTCAAATCTTGAATAACATAA
>CATIWR010063461.1:0-24271 GCA_949677035.1 Omphalea diandra
TTGCATTAACAAATTTATAGTAATAGTAATAAGGAGAAAACAAAATTTTCTCGTGTATTAAATATTTCTTTAAGAAAAACATGGACACCTTATGTCCATACGTGTGACTTTTCAATAATTTTAAAATTATAAGAAGTAAATGGAGTTAAATAAAATCTTTTCTAATCATGAAGGTTGAAGTGTATCTTTTTATTTTCTTTTTTTTTTTTAATGATATTGGATTCAAATTCCCTGAAAATTTGCTAAATAATAACCTTTTTATGCTCAATGTAAATAGATCTGTTTGAACGGATCTAAAAAGGAGATGTATTAGATAAAATTGAAGAAATCTTATTGGATAATTAAAAAAATTAAAATATATTCTGCCTCATTACTGATCCTACGATTCAGATAAAGAATGTGGTATCATGGTTATGACTTCATAACAAACCTTAGATAGTTCGATGGGGTAACCTTGCTAAATTACTTTATGAGTAATTTATAGAAAACCTGGACATCCTCGGTCCCATGGTCTAGCGGTTAGGACATTGGACTCTGAATCCAGTAACCCGAGTTCAAATCTCGGTGGGACCTTTTTCTGAGTTTTTTTTTTTGTGCCTCTATGTTAGAGGATTAAAGGAACCTTCTGCAGCTATTCAGCCAAAAGTACTAGAATTTCAGAATCATCCTCAGTCTCTCCCGATCTCCTACGTTAGAGGATTAAAGAATCAAAACCACCAAAAGAACCATAGCATGACAGAAATTACCGACGTAAAATTAGTTCAATCATGCAAAGGCCGATAAAAAGAAAGAGATAAACCGACTCCACATATGCTATAGCAAAGTAAAATGAAAATAATTGCTCGGCCAAAAAGTTAATCGGCAAAGTTTGCCTCCTCCAAATAACACAAGTTTGCCAATGTTTTTCTTAGATAGAAAGAAAGCTAAAGTGGGTCACCTTATCATAGAGATTCATTGTCGCATAAAAGATAAACATGATATCAGTGAGATAAAATTTCGGCTCCTGAATTGTTTTATCTAAAAAAAAAAAAATTGTATAAAACAAATATTAAGCGAAAAAGAATTAAGGGTGATGAAAATTTGCTTTTTAGTTGCCATTCTGTGTATTGCACAAGAAAAATAGAGTTCAACTATACATGAGCAAGCCCTTATACAACGGATGGCACCACTCAAAAAACTGCCCAACTCTGACTAAATTCAATGAAATTAACTAACTTCTCTTGGTTCTCTCTATGATGATAGGCATGCAAATTTACATATTTCAAGTTTACAAAATTGGATATGCACATATCCCCCATGTTTGTAATTGCTTGAATCAGAAACAATCCAACTACATTTAGTGGAAAACTAGATTGACCAGAATGTAGGAGACAAGAACAATCATGCTGGGATGCAAAAGGAGGAGCTCAGAACAGGAGGCATGACACAGACCAGATGCGGCCCAGGAGGATTGCTACTTAAATGTGAATCGTCAACATTTGGTAGCCCAAGTCGAGGAGGACGCACATAACCAGCTACCAGGGGCACACATAATATGGAGATGACTATTCTTGAACCTGCCATGATAAAGAAAATATTATTAGAAATGATTAGTCAAAAGATTTCAGACAGCTACCAGACAGTTTCATTAAATGGAAAATTATAACAGAATTGAAATCATTTAAAAACCTTGCTTTGTTGAGAGAGAAACATGTCCTCTCTTCCTTCCAGCGATCATCCAATTCTCACAATTTGCAACGACTTCATATAAAACCTCACCCTGTTGCATGGCAGCAAATATGATAATTTTTATTTGTTCAGTACAACAAACCTAATCTACTGCATCTAAGTACTTCAGATAATTTGGTTATAATCAATATTTTTAAAACCGGACCAGAGATTGGACCAGTTAGCTGGCCGGTTTCTGGTTCTGTTTGCTCAACTGATTCAACCGGTTTAGTTCAATGGGGTAGTTTTTTTATATGTTTTTAAAATATAATAAACAATATTTTAAAATATTTAAAATTAGAAAAAAATACATAATACAATAAAGTAATGAAAACTATTTTCAAATTTAAATCGAGTAAAATAGTGTAATTTTTAAATTTTTCACAAAACGAGGCAATTTTATATTGAATCGATTTGATTCGATTTCCGATTTTACCTAGTTTTCCTGATTTTGATCAGTTTTTCTGGTTTTGAAAATTTTTTTGAGTGATCGTTTTTCAATACTGACTCGAACTAGACCACTGGCCAGTTCCCAGTTTACTGGTTCGACTGGCTAGTCTAGCCCAATTCTGAAAACATTGGTTAGAATTATATTGTGCATATGTAAAGAATGAGTTATCCTACATGCAATTGGATATGACAGTCAAGCACCAGAAAGATCACAAAGCAGAGTTCAATGACAGTATTATAGTATTATCAAGATTTTGCTCCACTTCTGCAAAGTTGGATTGATTGCCAAGAAAACCAAGAATAGGAAGATTTCGATTTGCGTGTTTGACACTGCTTTAGTTTCCAATGATATACACAACAGCAGGATGGAGAAAAACAAGCTAAAACACTCAATGTCAAGTGAGTGATACAGTGTCACTGTGTCGGGCTTAATCAAGGAAGCTGTTTGTTTTTCAAATGCTAACCAATCCAAGTTTACAATCTTTCACTGATTGATTTTCTTCTTCTAGTTTATTGAGCTCAATCAAATGAACCATAAGGCTAAAGACTAAAGAGGAAAAAGGTTGAGGAGATTCAGAAAGGAAGACAAAAATTTACATTCTCAATTTAAGTTCAGGTTCTTAATCAAATATTTAGGGATTATTGCAGTAGGAATCCTCATCTTTGGATGAATACAGATTTTCAAAATCCTAATCATCAAAAAGAGAAAAGGAAAAGGAAAAAAAAATGAAATGAAATGACCAAAACAACAGCCATGTTCTGACATGATATAAACTGGGCTTAGAAGGAAACTTAAGGAAAAGAAAAAGTTAAGGAAGACAACCATTGGATAGGAGACATTTGAAAACTCCAGCATAGTGCTGCAACTTATTTTTAATAGTTTATAAATACTTACACTCTGTTCAGAAGTTTCATCATTTCCAGAACCCATCTGTTCAGAAGTTTCATCATTTCCAGAACCCTTCAACCTTTCTATCCTCCACTTCATGGTAACAAGTTGCCCAACTCTCAAGCCATTAGATGGAAGAGGAAGAAAACCAACAGCCAGGCATGGGTCAAGCACAGGCCTCTGCAGTACAAGAGCACTCCTGAAGATTAGGTCCTGCCTTGCCATCTCAGGTCCAACTGATTCCATGGAAACAGGAGGATGTGCTCCAATTGTTCTTCCACCAGCAATTCCATATCTGATATTTAATATGCTCTCTGGTTGTTGCACCTCTACTTCATCTGAAAAGCAAGAGTTTTTATGAGAGGTCCACTGAAAAGGTGCTAAAAGGAGTGTAAGCCTAACTAAGTAGTAAATATATTGGACACACATTCAGCTAGGAAAAATTATCCAATGGAAATCCTTTTTTTGATCAGAAGGAAAATTAAGCCTATAGCTAGGAGAGATACTTATTTTGAAAACAAAAGTTCATTTTCTGTATTTCTGCAACTCACATAGAGAGATAGAGAGAGAATCCACAAGAGTCACAGAAGAATATGCTATTGCTTACCAATTAGTGGTTGTAAAAATCTTATTTATTTTCATTTCTTTTTTGAATGAATCCAAGTCCAAACATCAAGAAAAAACATGCAGATGATTTTCAACATTTTCTATCTACATAGAATCTAACAATACAATTATCCACAACAAAATAAAATACAAGCTCTGATTCCTTTTATCCAGTTGATTTTCAACATTATAACCAAAGAACAAACTATGATTCATTGTCCCAAAACATTTCCTATAAACAAGCTATTTCTTGAGAAACAAACAAAAGAATCAATGAATTTAGGAAAATGTGTCTAAAAAGAGGAGAGTAATACATATATGACACCTTAGTATGTCAATGGATATTTTTATTTGCTCAAATGTTCAGCAGTTTCTCTTATTCTTAATACACTAAATTGAGCAAGGACCCTCTTCAAGCACCTGCATTCTCCTCACTTGTAAAAGTCCCTATAACTATCAAGACCTCTACTGTCTCATCATCATAGAAAAAATAAAACTGGAGATAATATTTCAAACATAAAATCTTGATAATTACCAAATTGATCAAGCTTCAAGTCAAGAGGCCTTCAAAATTTTGTCCCCCATTATAAGATCTCATGAGCTCTGTGCATCAGTGATGGGACACATTTGCAACATGTTTACAAACGAAATACCAAACATGGTTCAAAGGCTCAAGCACTTATTTGGCACACAAGGGATGATGGGGACGCTGATTGAGAAATTTATTAGGTTTGAGAAAATATGATTTTTTGTTGTTGTAGGAATTCTGTTTTAAGCAAATTAAGAATAAATTGCCCCAATATCTTTTGGAGTTTTTAATTTTATTAATTAGTGTCGAGTCTTGTTCTAAATCCTTATTGGATTAGGAAAAGAAGTTTATTATTGTTGAGTTTTAATTTAGTCCTTAATGAATTAGGATAAAGTGTTATTTAGAGAATCCTTTAAGGATTAGGAGTCTAAAGGTCTTTGCGATTAGGTTTAGCTGCTCCTATAAATATCTAAGCTGGTAACAATTGTTATTCAGTTTTCAGATTCAATAAACAAAGATTTCCGGCAATATTTGTTTTAGAATTGTGTGACTCAATTCTATTCCTTCTAAGAGTGACTCTTAGAAGTTTTCTCATATTCTTTTTCCTTTTCCCCTCTATTCCAGATCTGAATTTCAGTCAAAGCATACCTGAAATTCAGTATTAACTCCCTTATTTTTCTGACAAATTCAACATAGAACAGGCTATCAATTCTGTCCTACACCAATTTTGGAATCAGAGCTTCAAGATCCTGCAATAATGATGACAAACGCTGAGCTAAATTCAAAGATAGATGCTATGCAAACAAGATATGACGCAACAATTACTGAATCAAGAGATGAATTGGTTAATCGAATAGACACAACTATTAACAGATTGAAAGCTAGGATGGAACAGTTAATGAAGATGTTTCAAGACAATCAAAAAGTCATCCATCATCAACCAGCTGCTAGAGTTGATCAGATGTTACAGGTTGCACCTAGGAATGGTGGGGAACGTCAACAAATTAATCAAAACCTACGTAACCAAGAACAAGAACAAGATACAGTAGGAGATTCACCAAGAACGTCAAGGTTGATGTCCTGAATTTTCAAGGCAATGTCAATCCAACAAATTTTTTCTGATTGGTTGAATAGTATTGAATCTTACTTAGACCTGGTGATGAGTGGATGACGGAATTCAAGACAAAGGATGGCCTTTACGAATGGCTAGTCATGCCATTTGGCCTTTCTAATGCACCTAGTACCTTCATGAGGTTTATGAATTTCATTGGTTGTTTCCTCGTCGTATACTTTGATGATATTTTTATATATAGCAAGACCAAAGAAGAGCACCTCTCTCATCTACAACAAGTGATGACAGTCCTCTGTAAAGAAAAGCTATATATTAATTTGAAGAAGTGTTCTTTCATGAGCTCAAGTATTGTGTTTTTGGGGTTCGTAGTGTCTTCAAAGGGAGTTGAAGTTGATAATGATAAAGTTATTTAAGAATGGCCAATTCCAACTACTTTGTATGAAGTTCGAAGCTTTCATGGCTTAGCAACATTCTGTAGGCGTTTCATTAGAAATTTCAGCACTATAATGGAACCTATTACTAATTGCATGAAGAAGGGCCAGTTACCAAGGCAGCTTCTAAGGCATTTGAAGAAATCAAGAAGAAAATGACCGAAGCTCCTGTTTTAAGGCTGCCAGACTTTCTAAGGTATTTGAAGTAGCTTATGATGCTTCCCAAGTAGGCATTGGAGGAGTATTAAGTCAAGAAGGTCATCCTATACTTATTTTAGTGAAAAATTGAATGAGGCAAGACAAAAATATTCAACCTATGACAAAGAGTTTTATGCTGTTATTCAAACTCTTCAAAATTGGCGCCATTATTTAATTTCCAAGGAGTTTGTTTTATATTCTGATCATGAAGCCCTAAAGTACATTAACTCCTAAAAGAAATTGAACTTTTGCCATGCCAAGTGGGTTGCTTTCTTGCAAGAACATACCTCTGTAATCAAGCATAAGGCTGGAGATGAGAAAAAGGCAGCGGATGCACTTAGTAGGGTAGTGCTAACCCTTACTTCAATGGCCGTCCAAGTTGTGGGTTTTAAGCTACTTAAGGACAATTATCAATCTTGCAAGGATTTTAGCAGTATTTATGCAGATTTAATGACTGGACAGCATACTAATTCCCCTGATTTTTCACTACATGATGGTTTTCTCTTTAGGGGAACGTGGCTATGTGTGCCTAATACTTCTTTGTGGGAGAAAGTGATTCAGGAATTGCATTCAGGTGGAGCAGCAGACCATTTTAGAAGAGATAAAACTATTGCTATGGTGGAGGATCGCTTTCATTGGCCTATTATAAAGCGAGATGTTGCTAGAGTTGTTGCTAGGTGTAGGATTTGTCAACTATATCAGGGTAAAAAGCAAAGTACAGGTTTGTATACTCTGGTACCAATACCACGTGCTCCTTGGCAAGATTTAAGTATGGATTTTTGTGCTTGGGTTGCTAAGAACTTTAAGGGTTAATGATTCTATATTCTTGGTGGTTGATCGTTATTCTAAAATGGCTCATTTTATTCCTTGTATTAAGACTGCTGATGCGCTTCACATTGCTAAACTTTTCATTAATGAAGGTGTTCAACTTCATGGTTTGCCTACAACAATTGTTTCAGATCGAGATTTTAAGTTTATGAGTTATTTTTGAAGATCTTTGTAGAGGAGTTTAAATACAAAGCTGAAATTTTCTTTCTCGTTTCATCCACAAATTGATGGACAAATAGAGGTGATTAATAGAAGTTTGGGTGGGTGATCTCCTTCGATGATGTGTTGGAGGACAAGTCCATAATTGGGATCAAATTCTTCCTATTGTTGAATTTGCTTAGAATGGTTCTATCAATCACAACATTGGGGATAGTCCTTTTGAGATTTTTACAAGAGTACTTCCTCAAAAACCTATTGATTTGGTTTTTTGCCTATTACGCATCGTCCTAGTGTTGAGGCTGAAGCTTGTAGTAGACATACTTGCGATATACATGTGATGTTCTGAAACAGATTGCTATAAGCAGTGAGGGGTACAAGACTATTGCTGATTTAAAATGCAGGTTTGCTGAATTTCAAGAAGGTGACACGGTGATGGTTCGGCATTAGACCTGAACTATTTCGTAAAGGTACTTTCAAGAAGCTTCATTCTAGGAAGATAAGTCCTTTCAAAGGTTTGGAGAAAATAAGTTCAAATGCTTATGTTATTGAGCTGCCTAAAGACATGCATATAAGTAATATATTCAATATTGAGGATCTTCCTTCATATCATGGTCATGATAATATGGCTAATGATGAGGTTACAGCGAAACTTCCTCCCATGCCTCTCAAGGAACAAATAGAAGTTATTGTTGATTATTAAGTGGTTTCCATTAGAGGCGGCGGTTATCAAAAGTTTCTTGTCAAATGGGTAAGCCGTCCACAATCCGACTGTACATGTATAAATGAAGAAGAGTTACAAAGGCTTTATCCTAGTCTCTATGATCGATTTCATGCCTTTAACTCAACGAAGTCGAGTTCTTCCAAGCCGGGGAGAAATTATGGGACACGTTGGCAACAGGTTTACAAAAGACGTACTGAACATGGTTCAGAGGCTCAAGCACTTATTTGGCACATGGGGGGCGATGGGGAGGCTGATTGGGAAATTTATTAGGTTTGAGAAAATATGATTTCTGGTTGTTGCAGGAATTCTATTTTAAGCAAATTAGGAATAAGTTGTCCTCATATCTTTAGGAGTTTTTAATTTTATTAATTATTGTTGAATCTTGTTCTAAATCCATGTTGGATTAGGAAAAGAAGTTTATTATTGTTGAGTCTCATTCTAGTCCTTATTGAATTAGAATAAAGTGTTATTTAGAGAATTTTTTAAGGATTAATAGTCTAAAGGTCTTGAGGTTTAGGTTTAGCTACTCCTATAAATATTTATGCTTGTAACAATTATTATTCAATTTTCAGATTGAATAAACAAAGATTTCCTGCAATATTTACTTTGGAATTGTGCGACTCAATTCTATTCCTTCTAAGTGTGACTCTTAGAAGTTTTCTAATATTCTCTTTCCTTTTCGCCTCTATTCCAGATTTGAAGTTCAGTCAAATCATACCAGAAATTCAGTTTTAACTCCCTTATTTTTCTGACAAATTCAGTGTAGAACAGCGTATCAATTCTGTCCAACATCAATCTCAGATGAACACATCTGACCTAGCACGAACAATCATTAGAACAAATGGACTCATGTAATGTCAAAAACATTCTTTTCTTAATCCAATAGATACATTTGACTTTGCAAAAGCTAGAAATGTTCCATATTCTTAAATGCAATAACATATCCATACCTTCACCAATCATCTTCCCTAAGCAAATGCTGAACAAGATCCCTGCTCTAGAGGCTGGAGAAATCACAAGTGGAAAGAAGCTTGAAGTTGGTCTTCCATCACCTTTTCCGGCGTGAACAAATCCATCTTGAAGTTCAAGCCAAGCATCATATATGGTCAATGTGGCATTCACTTGTGAGTGTAGTATCACCTGGAAGTAATGGACAACAAAAACAAAATGAAAAAAAATCACAATATAACAATATTCATAACAATGCTAATCACAAAAACAAGTATGAATTGTCAATCTCTAGATAGCCCCCTAAAATAGTTACTCTCAGAAATGCTGCCATTATATAAATTAAGTAGGTGACCAAATACACTAGCTCAGAAACTTGTGGCACACCTGCAGAAGCATAGTACCATCATTGCATTTATCTGCAATGCGTGTGCTCACATGGAAAGGGTCGGTGAAATGTACAGCTATAGTCCTGCAAATTTGGCCAGGTGATTTTGATAAGAAATAAGATGAAAAGTCTAACAGAAAAAACAATGAAAAGAAACAAAAAGGTAGAAAATAAGAAAAGCATGGAAAAAAAATCTTAAAATAAAATGGGATGTGAAAAGAACAATACCTTTCAAATGTCTGGTTGTGTGATACTCCAAATTCAAGTTTCAATGCTATTGTTCTCATACCATCCACAATGCTCTGTCTCTGAGGGGCGACTGTTCAGGACAAACAATATGGTATAAACAAGAAAATTATTGATTGCAACAGAAAGTGTATATATATATATATATGTGTGTGTGTGTGTGTGTGTAAAAAAAAAAAAAAAGAAAAAGGAAGCCTGTAATCTCTCTTTCAATTATTCTGACCTGAAGATGATCCTTTTGGAAGTGTGTCACTGATAGCACAGATTGGAAACCAAAGAACAGAATTCACATCACTTGCCCAACCTGGAAATTCTATTCTGCCATCATGAAGACTCAGTCGCTCAAGTTCTTTATTAGCAGCCAAACAATCATTTTGAGTGCCATTCAAGCTTGGAATGTCAGGGGTACTCCGTGATGCATTGCCAAGGCTCTCCATCTCAATGATATGTGATTTTTCAATCTTCAGTCCTGGACCAGTATCAATGTGCAAGACAGCGCCTTTAAGAGAATAGTCAATGGGCCTCACTATAATGCCAACCCACTGAGTTTCATTTATCAGCAAGGCAGACGAAACTGCTGCAGTGAGATCAACCAGAGGTCTTGGTTTGAAAACCTAAGAAATAACAGGCCATATTAGATGATTAATATCGATATATATAAGTCAAATGGATGACCGGGTGAGCCTTTGGTCATCTACAGCATGAAATTGTGGCATTTTAATAAGTGAACTAGACAAAAGAAACAGCAGTGCCAAAATATCACTCGCAAACCCACAGGCCATATTAGATGATTAATATTGATATATATCAGTCAAATGGATGACCAGTTGAGCCTTTGGTCATCTACAGCATGAAATTTGTGGCATTTTAATAAGTGGACTAGACAAAAGAAACAGCAGTGTCAAAATATCACTCACAAACCCATATCTCTCACTATAAATAATCATAGATCCCAAAATTTTATAAACTCCATGGACTATAATGTACTTTACCATTCCATGGATTATGAGAAACACTACCTTCAAGATAGGCCTAGTTGGCTTCTCATAACTCATCAAATCATCACTATCTGCTGGACCACCCTTGGAAAAACTATGTGATCTAAACCTCAATTGACCAATTTGCCCAGTAAGAGCTCCCAAGACATAGGAACCTGGATTCTGCGGAGGTAATGCAAGGGTAATTGTATTCCTACCAGGCTTTACCACAATGGCAGTAGAGCTCCTTAAGGCCTGAAATATCAGATGAAATTCTTGAGTTGTGAAAAATAGTAGCTGTTAACATATAAACTGTTCTGGACTTTTGTGGAAATGAGAATCATTTATTCCAGGAAAAGCACACCTTAGCACCCTCATCAGCATTAAATGTAGCCATCAGAGTGAGGCTAAGTGAATCCAGAGTTATATCATCAGGAAAGCCACTCCAAACTGTAACAGAGAGAGTACCAGGATCCCCATCACATAACTCCAATGGAGGTCCGGGATTTCCAGCAAAAGTAATTAATGATGAGACATCTAAGGGCACAGGGTCTTTCATCTCACTATGTGCAAGACGAACAAGCTCGGCCTGAAAAGCCTGGCGCTCCTTGGTTGAGAATAAACCTTTTTCTAGAGACAGAAGTCTCACACAGGATGATAAGTACCCAGCTTGATCATTCAGCATCTTCTGACACTCAGCTAAGTTTGGCAGGACATCAGCCAGTAATTCATGCCACCCTTCACCAGCATACAGGGCACAAACTTTTTCATATGACTTTGCAGCCAGGTCAAAATTTCCATGCCTGAAGCAAACTGCGGCTATTTCACCATCAAGGACCACTCCATGTCTTTTCCACCAGGAGCGATGGTAATTGTCAGCAGCACCTTTGGTCAGCTCAAGATATTTTTGCTGTCATGAAAAGATAATAAAATTGATAAAGATGAAAGACAGAGAATGATGGAGAAAAAGATTCAACCACTGAGGAAAACTTATAGAAAGTTATGTGAAAGGCAACACGGCAATCATCTGGAAAAGTCAAGTTGGTTAAGAAAATCCATTTAAGAAATCCAACTATCAAGAGTTGCAAACTTTCAATAACTTAAATTCCTTGAGAGTTTAATCCTCAAGAACTACAACTATTGCTCTTTAAAATAACTGAAGATTTGATACCCAGGCTACATTGATGGCATAGTATTAGCAGCAAAAATACACAAGTTTAGCAAAACAATCATCTGCCAGCCATATAAGTTTTGTTTGCTGCATGTTTCCTCCCTCTTGTTATTTCATTATTTGTCTTGATATTGTGCTAAAAGCTCAGAAATTCTTCCGCCATATCAGACCAGCCTGATGTACATACATAAAATTTAACTTCACCATTTCCTTTGAAAAGATCAATAATCATTTCTAATGCAATCTATATCCAAACCATCATCCTAATTCTCATTAATCCACCAGAATTTAAGAATTTAAAGGCCATCTGGCATTCAATAATCTTTTACCTAAATTAAATTCTAGACTATAATGGGTGATTCTAAACGATAGTGAGAAGTAAGGATTGGTATCCATATAGATAAAGAACAGAATTCATCAGAAGTGGTAAATGGCACAGTTACTAAAAAGAACTCATTTAACAACCACATTTTGAATTCCCGAGGAATATTAGTACAAGAAAGAAATAGGAGGGACAATATTAAAAATCCATCATTAGGTAGTCTATTCTATACCTTTTAGGAGTCGAACTAATCATTTAGTTATATGAACAATGAAATTTGAGTACAAGAGATCACTACAAGAAATTCTACAGAGCCAGAAAATAGCAAACAGGGGGAAATTCATGTAAGTGGAGTCAAGAAGAAATGTCTGTATAGAGGCTAAATTCAATACCTCAAACTCTTCTAAAGATGCCAAGGATTTCCACAGATCAGCATCAGAAATTGTATGCTTGAGAGCATGCTCTGCAGCAACATATATCTCAGCAAGTCTCATAGGTCGATCTATTGAACCATCAAAATTGACAGGTGAAGAATTAGTTCGAGATGTAGAAAATGTATTTGCTTTATTTAAGAGGGATTTCCTCGATGAAGCATCCGAAGTTGATCTGTCAATATACATATAAATTGCATTAAAACTTAAAACTACTAAAAAAAATAAAGATAAATGGTTACTCGATATCAAAATGTGCACCATAAAACAACCATTAGCAATATTGTATCCATTACCCATCTATCAAGCTTGGATTGCCATCAAATATCTCAAACATGTTCCCAGCAGAAAGGGAAGCCCTTCGTCGGTTTGCCTCGCGCAGAAGTACAGAAGGTTCAAGAGGCAATGGTTTCCTCTGAATGCCAAAGTGCTTAATTGTAGGAGTAGCTTGAAGGATCACCTACACAAAGATAAAACTTTCAATGATGTTTTTGCTGAAACTTCAAGAAGGTCATCCTATGTTTTTGCTGAAACTTCAAGAAAGTCATCCTTTCAATACAAAGAAGAAAATGAAAAAGCTCCATCCTAAAAGGTTGGACCATTTGGTTTGGCCTCCAATATGTGTCATCTCATAGTTCTATCTTTCATGGCCTTTCAGTTCGAATTGATCAAATTTTATTTCCTCTACAAGTGACAAACATCATGATTGTCACCCACAACAATTAGCAATATATATATATATATATATATATATATATAAGCATAATCATATGTAGTTATCATCACACATACACACACACATTATGTCCTGTAAGTCCATACCCAAATGCATCGACTTAAAAGTTACCTTTTCCTTCACAAGCACCTGAGGAGAAGCATCAGGTGGAACTGAAGGCCAAACTGCAGGTTTAGGCCAAGCTAGCATGCTGAGAGACGCACTGCTCAAAAGACAGAATGTAAAATTCAAAGATATAGAGATTACAGAATGTAAGAAATCCTGTAAAACAACATCATTATGACATGTTGATAAATGCAAGTTTGAATTTCTAAATAAATGACCAAGCAACCAAGTAAACAAGAGGCCAAAGCAGCAGTGCTCTTCAAGATTGGACTTTCACCTGTTGACTGGACTTCTTTCTATATCTGTTCCATATCCAATTAAATATGCAAGCCTCATGAACTACAAAAAGAATAATTACATGTTATCAAAAGCTAGCTGTGTTGCAATTTAAGATAATAATTCTAATAGGAATTGTTCCGCACAATAGATTCCTATTAAGTGTCTGAGATAACCTAATTTTATATTCACAAAATTTACAACAAGTGGGAGGCACTTTAGATATTATGTAATACAGAAGATAGTTAAACCACATAGTCAATTGTTAAACATGCCAAAGGAAAAAAGTTACCTTAATTCGACATAGTGAATAAAGATCACCCTGGAGACGGTAGAACTCCTTTTCAATGTCAGGTGCCACAGCTCCATCATGGTAATGAGAAGCAGTTGCATTGACTAAAGCCAAGCAAGCAGTAATTACCCAAACTTCTCGGAGGCAAAAAGGCAACGTAGTCTGACAGAATCCAAGAGAATAGGGGAAAGGAGCAAAAGAAAAAGAGGTAAGAAAACACGTCCAAACAAAAGCTTAAAAGGTTCATGTCAGTAAGCAACAATAGAACTTGCATGAAATGACTATCAAGTACCTCATGCAGTGTAAGAGCCTTAGAAAAGCTAATTATAAATGGATAGCCCCTTGATGCAACCTCAAAAGGTCGATTCAGCTTGAATAAAAGCTGCAATCCAAATATAAAACAACATCATCAGACTAAAACTGCACTCAGAGAACAGTAATATCTAATAGTAACTGAAAAGGAAACTCTCATGTGAACTTCCATTAAGAAACACTAGCATCTGGTGGTGAGGAATCTCTCATTTCCAGTGTGAGAGCACCGTAATTTGCACTACTCATAGACATCCCCTAGAAAACCATCTTTGGCCTTTTAAATTTACTTAGATCCATGCCAACAAGAGGTTAAACCTTTTGAAACCGTTCATTATTGTCACCCATAACAGTGGATTAACAGACATAGTTTGTAGTAAAATTAGCTTATTTGTGGTATGTGAATACCTCCATGTCTCTGTGCCCCCATATATGTGTGTGCACTCACAAAAAATGCTAATTCCCTAAGTATATATACACATGCACAAGCATATGAGAGAGAGAGAGAGAGGAAAAATTAAATTATTTAATAAAATAATCAATGCATTAATTCAAGACGCACTAAGTTTCTTTTAGCAGTATCCCATTTGAATGGCACCAAAATCCACTTAAACTATAGTATGCAAAACTACTTCTGCTCAATGTAACAGGCAGACCTAAAGAATCAAATTATAAAGACAACTTGAAAAGCAGTAGCAGTGGAACCACATAAGCAGACCTCCAGAGTTGATGAAGCAAATATACAGAAATCCCTCATTTTATTTCTAGAATAGACTGTCTTCTTATATTTATCTCGTATACAAGAAATAGTTGAGTCGATTATCACTTTCCCACAACCTTTGAGTCATTATCACCTTGCACAGTCAATTTGTCTCTATATGAATTCAACAAGCAGCTGAGGAATTTAAGGGATTATCACTTGTCCACACCTTTGATTGACAGGCAAAAAGATACTGCCTGAATTCAAATTCCCTAAAGGAGTCATCTTGAACAATTTGTGTCAATGGCTTGCTTCCAGGGTTAAGAAGTGCTGCCTGATCATCACCACGTTCTACTCCTCCAAAGTCTCTTTGTTTCCCAGCCGTATCAACTGCATCATGTTGGAATAAAAGATTGATCCATTAGAACTCAACAACGAAGGCCAAGGAAAGTATTAAAAAGCATCTACTGCTACAAATATAGTGCCCATAAGAACTAAGAAACCTGCAGTGAAAGCAATTGCTGACGCCTGAACATGATAAGGAAAGAGAGAGAGAGAGAGAGGAAAAAAACTGTGATGCCCAGTGACATAAAGAAATTTTGTTCAAAGGGGTCCAACTAAAAATTATATACAAATTTAAAAATACACAATATTTTGAATCCAAATCTTGCTCAATGTAACTTGCATTATTTTATATTTAAATAATTCAAAATAAAAAATTACATGAACTGAAGAAAAAATCATATCAACTTCTTTTTCCTTAATTAGCCCCTAAAAATAAATTTTAATAAATTAGGAACTAAAGCTTCATGAAAGATAGGGAATAAAAAGGAAAAAATGATTATTTAATTTAACTTGAAGTAATAATTAGCTTCTCATTATTTTGATTATTTATTTTATCTTGAAATATTGAATGAAATTGATCATGTTTATTTTTTATCTGAGTAATTCTTCACAAGATTTAAATTTTTTATACAAGAATTCTGATCTTCTCTTTAAATAATGTCCATCTACAATTTCATTCATCAATCTACATATATATTGAAAAAATACTCATATTTACAAAATGTTCAAATTAATCAACAATGAACAAATGATTCTATATATTTAAAAGTTACACCAATTGAAAGTTTTTAACTAATAATAATGTATTAGAATATAATTTAATATAACCAAACAAATTTATCTCTTTAAAATAATGAACAAACAGAATTATTCAAATAAACTTAATCTATTTATTGGTAACTAAAAAATTAGGAAAAGTATAATTTTAAAATTTAAGCAAAGAGAAAAGGAAATAAATAAATAAATACGAACAAACCAAGACGTTCAATAACTGAAATAAATTTATGTGAATGATATGCTCAATACCCAGATGAGAATTTCATTTATATTTTTAAATTTTTTAGGAATAAACCAGCCCAAGCCTCTCGAACTTCCGTGTTTTTGCGCTAATCTTCCCCATAACCAATTAAAACACTTGTCACTAGTTTTATATTTAATGAAAGCAGAGAAAGCAATAAATACTTGAGATGGGAATTTCTACAGGCTCCGATGGATGGCAATTGCTCACGCCTTAGCATCCCAACCATTTCTTTATTAGCCATTCTTGCTCTCAATAACCTTATATAAAAAGCAATCAACCTCTAGAGGAAGCCAAAATCATTTACCAACTAGGGAAATCAGTTACTTTCATGGGTTTTTTAATTATGCAATTGAAATTGGAAGGCTTCAATGCCTAGTGCATCTCTTTCTCCCGATTACTCTTGTTCAATCCTTCTTCACAATATCCTTAAAAGCTGCCTGCTTCATTAATCTGAGTCAATGTTACAGAAACCAAACAGTCACCAATTTCCCACCTTAGTTTAATCATCCCTAATTCATTATCCTATACTAAAAATTGGCATCCTTTAACTTTCAAAATTCCAACCCTAAAATTCATCAATTACATGAGAATTTCCCACAATAAAAGCACCAGTTGGCAGTGATGGCGTATGGCAACTTTTTTACAAACAACGTGCCGAAAAGGGTTCTAATGCATAAGCAACTGTGACACTATAAATACCTAGGCTTGTAATGAGTTTTGATAGTTTAATTCAATAAAAAGTTTTCTACAATTATTGCTATAGAATTGCGAACTCAATTAAATCCCCTCCCTTAGAACCTTGAGTGATTCCTAAAGCCTCAAATTTCTACCTACAGTCTCCATTATTATTCACTGCTACTGTTTTAAGTAGTGTTCACAGTACTATTCATCAACACTATTCACATTCAGTTCATGGTACTGTTCATTGCCTAGGTACGAGCTGCCCTACATCAGGCAGGCGTTAAAATCTGGTCCATATCAGATAAACTCATCCAAATAGGGATATTTAGTTGAAATAAAAACAGTGAACAATAGTTATTAGGTACTTGAAATGTAATATGTTTTGCATAAGAAATGCATTAGGTACCTGTTTCCAAATAGCAGAGTTCTAATTCATCATATTCGCGCAATGCATCTTCGTGAAGATGAGCCATCTCAAACATAAAAGCAAGACTTTCCTGAGAACAGAACATATATTTAAATACAATGAAGAAAATTTCCAGGACTATCTACAATGAAATGTTAGTTATATGAAATTAGGGTATAAGGCTACAAGGAACAAAAGACTCTGAAAGCAAAGACTTCCTGTTTCAATGGGAAATCACATTGCTGTTTCATGGACATTCAGAAATGAAAAGGCTCTCCAGGAAGAGATTGTTTTGAAAACTTTTATGATAATTGACATCTATTTGAAAAAGAAAAATAATATTGTTGCAAATCATTCCAATCAGAAGTTCTTGTAGCCATAGTGCCCTTTATCTCATTAGCTTGGTCAAAAGAAATGGAGAGGGTGAATAACCTTCAATATAAAAAAATTACAAAAGTTCCAAACTGGCATGAAGCGCTGTTCACTGAGTTTACGTATTTCATCCTCGTAAAACTGTACACGCCTATCCAATGTATTTTTGACACACTCCATTATTTTAGATTCCAAATCTGCCCAAAAATTTGCTTCAGGGCCGTGAATATCAAATTTACAGCACCTGGGTAAAAAACAAGGTTTAGAACAATCCAAGAAGAGGGAAAAAGGAAACATCATGAACCATGCAAAAGGCTTTTATTAGCAGAAACAGGTAAAGAATGGCTGCAAAATCCCAATTACACAGTGCACTCAAGTAGTTCCCCACACATGCAGCTTAAACATTACATTGTCAGTCATGTATCCAAATGCATGATCATTTACTTGGCTCAATTTCTAAACAAAAATGTAAAAGAAAGAATTAAGAGGGGAAACGCATGATTTTCTTCTCATGAGAAGATAAAAATTCAATAAATGGCCCCATGCAGTCCCTGTGCAAAAAGACTAAGGAATTATACACAAGTTATGAAATATATGAATCTTACACAGCATGATCGTCAATGCAGCACTGCTCATAAAAACACCTATTCATCTATCTAACAAGAACAAGGTTTTTTCTCTCCCTCAAAAGTCTTTCCATTTAGCTCCCTGCAAATTATCCAAAAGCCCTAAATTTGCTTATATTGAAGGCCTAAATAACCAAGTCTAAATACACATTATCGCACAACTTCCTAGTTCACCCACAATGCAAACACAAATAATGAGCCAAATCAGCTCTCCTTCTATAAAGACACATTTACTTGACCAAAATTTCATTGTCTCAAGAGATCATTGAGAATATGTCTATTCCCAAGCAACAAAAGAAAAGTTTTTAAAAAAAAAACACCTTTTCTAAATGTTGTTTATGTTCCATATAGATGTCCAAGGAAAATCGTTTCCATAAAACATGCAGATTCATAATATGTCAAGGAAGGCTAGATTCATGGACTTCAAAATTTAAAATTTTATTTACATAGTCATTTAGGTTTATCACTTATCAGTAGTCACTAAATGCAGTCTATAAGGAGTCTATAACATGGCAAATTACTTTTCTTTTTTTGCAGCACACTATCAAATTCAAATTAAGTGTCTTTATTAATCAATCAACGGTAAGTTCCAAGGTTAACATTTATTACCAAGTCATGAAAGTTGCAACTTGCAAGAGTATGCCTTTCTTACATGCTTCCAACAATATGGGGAAAAAACCAATTAGATTCTCTATGATTAGATTTTTCTCAGGCTCTATCCAAGGAGCTTGTCAATATCCTAACATCATACTTTTAGTGTTGTGGAATCTAAAAGTTGAGAATATAAGAATGGTTAAATAATGTGGAAGTAGTAGAACAATTACTGTGAAGGTATGATGAAAAAAATTAGGTGATTCATGAATTAGCTATAAAAGAAAAGCATAAAATGTTCATAGATACAGAACTTTCCAATCAACAAGACTTCAGGAAAATTTGAGAGCACACTAAATTGCTAGTGTTTCTTGCACATTAAAAACTGTTAGTCAAGGTGATTAATTTGAATGAAACTTGACTTCTTAGTTCTTATCAATGATTGAAGAAAAAAAATGAAAAGGATTCAAATTTTATGTCTTAGATGAAACGAATGGACTAGAATTAGCAGTATTTTATGAGATCCGATAGTTTCCTAGAAGATAAAGGATGCAAGCCAAAAAAGAGAGGGAAAGTCATTATGCTAGGGATCATCAACTTTTCAACTGAACAGAAAGTGCATATCAAGAGCTGAAAACTTACCTCTCTCTTTTCTTTGAACTAAAATCAACTTCAACCTTGGCATATACTTTCTTCGCCATTTTGGTGGCATTATCATTGCTTGGATGAGCTCTAGACACAAATACAATAAACCATTCTCGTTCATCATTTTGGACAATAAATTTCAGGCGTGGTTTAAGGATGGTTTTGAACTCGTCAAGATCCTAGAGACGACAAGAACATGGGAGAATAACAATGTTAGAAAGTACAGCTTTGCACACAAATAGAAATCATATCACCAATAATAAATAACAAGAAATATTGTAATCAAACATTAACGTTCTTTCTAGAGTGATAAAAGTGCACCCACTAAAAGAACTAGTTAAAAATTTACAAGAGCACATATGAATACCAGTGCAACAGAAAACTACCTCACATGTAACAAGAACCACAGTTGCATATGGCTCTCGAAACCAGAATAACGATTGCTCTTGAGGAAACCGAGTACGAAGCCTTGCATCTGTGGTTAATATGAATTCAGCGGGCAGATCCTCCACAAAAACAGGGTTACGTGTCTTATTGTTCAAATAAGCTCTTTTGAACGGAAGTCGTTCCTCAAATCTATCTTTGATATTGGGCCAAAGATCACCCACATCTTCAACTGAAAGAAGTGTGTTCCAGAAATTTAAGGTACAAAACATAAACATTATGATGATGCATTGTTTGTACAGGAGACAAAGAGCAAAAAGCCTTATGCCAGATTTAATTAATAACAGTGTTTGGATATAATAATAAAAATGAGGTATTCTGATATGAAGACTATACTTTAACATGACAATAAATGCAGAAGCACATAAAATTCGAGGTATCAATACAGTCAATGCTACCTTTCCAGTTTATCTTTTCATACCTTCAGACGCTATTTAGAATACAATATTTCAAAAATTCAACTATCACGGAGCTGTCAATTGCTCCATAACTAAGATATCCTATTACATCAAGAATACATGTGATAGGAAGCTACATAAACTCCCTAATGCCATTCTGATACAGTTTACAGCATGTTACTTTTACCTCCTGATGTAATTTGCACAATTAACAATTCCATCAAATTTTTAACAATATATCCAAAAAAAGAAAAAGAATCATTGTCACTCATAAGTTTAAAATAAAAAATTTCACATTAGGATTCATTTCCACTAGCTGGCAGAATTGTTTTCTTTGAGAATACAAAATATAAAACGGTTTGCTTGCAGTAAGCTTGTAAAAAACCATACACCAGAATACAAATAACAGAAATGCAGGTCTACCTCTTAGTCCAAAACTAGCGACTCCAATTTAAAACGTCACTTAATTACATTTGACCAATCTGATAATCAAATTTAGTCCATTATTGATCTTATGGCTATATTTTCCTAATCACCTAATCTATCACAGTCCAGTTCAAATCTAGCAGCAGAGCTTTTACCAAAATTATAACAAAATCAAGAAAGAAAGTGAGCAATAAAGATTGATCTCAACAACCATATTCGCAAGCAAAACTAAAAAAAAAAAAAAAAGAAAAAGTAGATTAACCTGCAATTACGATGTGATCACAAGAATTCTTGATGGTCTGAAATTGAGCTAGATAGTTCGCCATTTCTCGATCTATAGATTTCATCGATAATCCATAGATCGATACAGAGAGAGAGAACTAGAGGAGTTGAGTTATACAAGCTCAAAGCTTTGCTTCCAGTATGTGACGTATATATGAATGATCTTGCTGTTCTTCGGTTGTTGTGTAACTTCAGATTCATGTTGTGCTCATTTGGTGCTCCGCGACATATGGTGTTCCGCGATTGTGGCATCGGTCTCACCGTTGGATTTCTCCTGTCATTTTTCTGGGACTGTTTTTTTTTCCTCTTCGTTTAATATTTGCGTTATTTTATAATCAAATTTATATATTTGTGGTGCAATTTCTTATAAAATTGACGTTAAAAGATGATGAATTTAATTGATATTCCTTTTCTATTAATGTATTTTACGATTTTGGTTATTACACTTTTATTAATATTGATCAAGACACATATTGAACTTACATTATACTCAATTTTACGATTTTGACCTATTTTGATAATTTTTAAAGTTTATGCTAGAATCACAGTGATACATAAGTATTTAAATTTAAATTATC
This sequence comes from Omphalea diandra, assembly GCA_949677035.1. Taxonomy (NCBI): domain Eukaryota; kingdom Viridiplantae; phylum Streptophyta; class Magnoliopsida; order Malpighiales; family Euphorbiaceae; genus Omphalea; species Omphalea diandra. The sequence goes on from CATIWR010063461.1 coordinate 21,307, forward strand.
ATTAAGCCTTTTGTATGTGTGAATGCAAAATCATGTGCTAGAAATGAAAATAAAACAAAGAAAAGTAACTCGATGCTCAAAATCATAATAACTAATGCTCTTCCAACATGAATCGTTATTAAAGCATTATTTGAATAATGGTCATTTTATATATGCATATTATTCATTTCTAATTTATTTTTATTGAGATGATGATACAAACGTGGGTAATTTGTGTAAAATTTGCATATAATATTGTTACTTTTGCCTAAGGATATATCAAGAATCAAACAATTGAAACTTTAATTCCTAACTAGCTATCTAAAAAATTTGTTTCTCGTAACCTAAATTATAAAAGAATTAAAAGGTCTTTAAATTTCCAAACATAAAATGAACTAAGTCAATCTTAAGTTTAGAATAAAACAAATTCGTAAAACTACTTAAACCCTCATTTAAATAACTTTACCAAGTTCTTTAAAAAAAAAAAGAATAATTTCTCACAAGAAATATGAATTAAATGATTAAAATTAAGTGCTAAATACATGGTTTGAATGACCTATTTATAGACATTACATAGCTCATCTATTTATAAACAAAGGACTAATTCCTATTTTAAAAATTAACTAATAATCTCTTATACTATATGATTAAGAATAGCATCCAAATTTCCTAAATATTAACTAATAATTCAATTTAAGAAACAAAGAAATTCTAATCAAAAGAGAAAGTAGAATTCAGTCGAGAACGAAAGAGAATAATATTCTTGAGATCTTTTATATTTTGGAAGATATTTGACTTGACTTTATTGGTCATTTTTACTATATGTGTTGTCCCTCCTTTGTTCCTTTTTAGGGTTATTGTTCTTCCAACTTGTCCCCCATTTGTTCCTCTTTAGAATTATTGTTCTTCCACCCAAAGATACTTGAAATATTCCTGAAATATTTTTGAAATATTCTAGAACATTTTGGAATCTTCAATAACATTTTTGGTATAACTTTCTCTATTTGTAGAGTTGAACTTATAAAATTCATTTTGAAGATCCACACATGAAATAAAAGTGTAGAAATGTTCGTTTTGTCCTTGAGAACATCCACTAAATGCTTTGATGCTTTCTCCATGGCTGGTTTTTCTTGACTTCCTCTTGCACAAACATTCCTAAACTTCTTGAGGCATGCCTTTGCCATTGTTCCGTGGAGTGTTTATTTCTATCTAATGCTTCTTTGGCTCGTATCATTCTCTCATTCCTTAAAAAGATTCATCCTCAAATCATGTACCACATCAAGATCAAAAGGAGATAAATTAGCATTAAAAGTAGCACAAATTCCATATTTACTAGGCAAGTCTATTTTATAAGCATTATCATTAAGATTTTCCAAGACTTAAAATGGACCATTAACCTTTGGGTTCAATTTAGACTTTCTTTGGTTGGAAAACCTTTTCTTCCTAAAATGAACCTGAACCCAATCACTAGGTTCAAACAAAAGTTTTATACGCCCCTTATTAGCATGTTTAACAACTTGTTCATTCCTTTTATCAATGTTCATGAGAACTTTGTCATGCAAGGATTTAACAAATTCAACCTTCTTTTTCCTATCAAATCCATTCTCATATCCAAAGATAAAAGAAACAAATCCAAATGACTTAATTAAACAAAACCATAAATAATCTCAAAAGGATAAAAATAAGTATATGAATGTACACATTGATTTTATACAAATTCAATATGTAGCACACAATCTTTCCATGTTTTCAAGTTCTTTTTAACAAAAACATGCAACAGTTGTCCTAAAGTTCTATTAACAACTTTAGTTTGTCCATCAATTTATGGGTGACAAATAGTAAAAATAACAATTTAGTTTCTAATTTTTCCCATAAATTTTTTCAAAAGAAACAAAAAAATTTTGTATCCCTATTACTATAGTTTTAGGCATATCATGCAATCTCTCAATTTCTTTGAAAAATAAATTTGCAACATTACTGGCGTCATCAATTTTGTGACATGGAATAAAATATGTCATTTTAGAAAATTTATCAACTACTATAAAAATTGAATCATTACTCTTTTTAGACCTAGGCAAACTCAAAACAAAATCCATTGAAATATCAATCAAAGACATGCTAGGAATAGGTAAAGATATGTACAATTCATTTGGTTTAGATTTAGATTTAGTTTGTTTACATGCAATACATTTATCACAAATCTTTTGCACATCTAATCGCATATTTGGCCAATAAAAATGTTCATACAAAATATCCAAAGTCTTTTGCACTCCAAAGTTTCCCATTAATCCCCCTTCATATGCTTCCCTCATAAGTAACTAACTCAAATAATAATTAGGCACACATAATTTGTTGTTTTTAAATAAGAATCCCTCATGCCTAAAGTAGTTTTTAAAAGCAACATTTTCACATGTAACAAAAAATTTGCTAATGTCATGCTCTTATGCATACAAATTTTTGATGTACTCAAATCTCAATAGCTTAGCATCCAAAGTAGAAAAGTAGCATATACCTTCAGGATAAAGCATCAGTTATAAAATTTTCATTACCTTGTTTGTACCTTATGACATATGGGAAAGATTCTATGAACTCACTCCATTTAGCATGTCCTTTATTGAGTTTTTGTTAGCCCTTAACGTATTTTGAGCTTTCATGGTCGGTATGGGTGGCAAATTCTTTAGACCAAAGGTAGCGTTGCCATGTTTGTGGTACTCTCACCAAGGCATACATCTCTGTTGGACTAGGATATTTAATCCTAAGTTTAAAACCTCTTTTGATTTTGACAACCTAGATTGATCCAAAGTAACAAATAAATGCAGAAATATAAAATTGAATCATATTATAGAATCAACAATCTCCCCCTCAACTTATGTGTTCTCTCTCCATTAGCAATCATATCTCTCTTACTCTTACTCTTATCTACTCTTATCTCTCCCCCTTTGGCAAGATCAAAAAGGTTAGATAAGCATAAAGATAACTATAATAT
>CATIWR010063471.1:0-51686 GCA_949677035.1 Omphalea diandra
GATTTTTTATGAGGATGACCATGCCTTTTGTTGTACATGTAAGCATAGTTGGCTCTTTGAGTCTTAGCTCTAGAGTCTTGGGGAGCCTTCCCTTTGCCTTTAGGCTTAGGAGGCTTAGTGCTAGGAGCACTTTTCTTCCCAATCACCTTAATGCTTGAGGTTTGAGGTTGTGCAACTCTAACAAATGTAGTTGTAGATGTAGAGGAAGTTCCATTAAAACCTAGACCATGCCTAATTAAAGGTGGTCTTTGTGACACGATAAAAGTGTCTAAAGCCTCTTTTACTTTATGAAATTTGGAGATTGAGCTTCTAAGCTCAATGACTTCTCCTTTAAGAGTGTCATTCTCCTTTCTAAGTAAGGCTAAGGAATAAGATGATGTAAATAAATTTTCAACAAATTTCTTGAGTTCTTCATTAGAAGTCATCAATTCATTTACAAGCTCATTTAGAGACTTGTATTCATCTTCTAGTTTGGAGCATTTCTTCCTATAGGTTTTAATTTGTGACTTATACTTGTCACACTTCATAGTTAGAGCTTCTAAAAGCTCTTCATCTATATTATCTACCTCATAATTAGAATTAGAGTGGAAAGATGTACTTACCTCTTGTGAAGAGTCCCCCTAGTGCCATGAAACATATATTGGCCACCTTTCCTTCTTCCTCTTCTTCACTTGAGCTGTCATCCCAAGTGGCTGAGAAACTTTTCTTCTTCTCCTTGTCCCATCTCTTCTTTTTCTTTAGCTTAGGACAATCATGCTTGATGTGGCCTTGCTTGCCACACTCATAACAAGTGACTTCATTTGATTTCTCTCTAGGATTAGGAGTTGTCTTCTTGAAGCTTCTTCTTTCTTTTCTCTTTCTAATTAACTCCTTAGTCCTTTTTGGCAGCATTGCTAGCTCTTCTTCTTCATTGTCACTTTTTTCATCATTAGAGGTAGTTTTTACTTCTTTCTCCTTTATTGAGGATTTGAATGCCAAGGTTCTCTTCTCAAGTTTTTCAGATTTTTCTCCTTGACTCCTCATTTTCTTCATCTCCTCATCTTTCTTTAAGGCTAACTCATGAGTTAAGAGTTTGCTTATCAAGACATTTGTTTGCACCTTCCCTATCTTTGGATTGGATTCTTGAATACTGCACACTATAGCACCAAACTTTTCAAAAGGAAAAGATTTCAAAATTTTGGAGTTTACCTCATGATTTGTGAGAATCCTTCCAAACTTCTTCATGTTGGTGATGATTGCTAGCAGTTTGTTGGTCATGTCAGTGATGCTCTCATTCTCCTTCATCATGAACTACTCCCACTCCGTCACATACATTTCTAGCCGGCTGGATTTCACCAATGTGGTGCCTTTGTGATAGTTCTCCAATGTTTTCCATATCCCATGAGCTGTTTGACAATGTTGTACTCTTTCAATCTCTTCTCTTGAAAGAAAGCTTAGAAGAATTGTCATGACTCTCTTGTTCTTGCCATTTGATCTTCTACGTGCTTCAACCCACTCTTCTCTTGGAATAAGTTCTTCACTTTCATCCACTACCTTGGTGGGTGGCTTCCATTCTTTGACTACAACATCCTAGAGATCCACCTCATCTGTATCAAGGTAAATTTCCATCTTATACTTCCAGTGAGTATAGTCAGCTCCATCAAAGTAGGGTTTGAGGTGTGTATGGATTCATTCTTGTGCCATGATCTTTATTCACCCAATGAAGGTTTGATTGTGAAACCTTGCTCTGATACCACTTGTTGGCCCTTAGCACCAAGAAGGGGGGTTGAATTGGTGTGTAAAAATTAAAATAGAAGAGTAGAAGAGAAATGAAAAACACACGATTTGTAGTGGTTCGGGTATAATCGACCCTACGTTCACTCCCCAATTCTTAGCAATTGGGTGTTTCACTAACTATCAATGGTGTTTTCAAGCTCATACCAAACTTTTACACTTGTGTTTTCTAAGGCTCTCACAATAACCTTTACACTTGTATTTTAGAGGCTCACACAACAACCTTTACACTTGTGTTTTTCAGGCTCACACAACAACCTATCTAGAGTGTTTTAACAGGCTAACACTACAACCTTTGCAAATGGTGGTTATGCTCACACCAAACAATCAATTAAAGAAGAGAAAAGATTGAGTAGCAAAATTGCAAGAGTTTTGGTTACAAATTAATGAATTCTCTTGCATTTACATCTCTTTGGTGAGGTATTTATAGCCTCTACCCACCAAAGAGATGTTGCAATAAAACTAGTACAAAATTTTCAAAGTGTGCTAAACAGATTTTATATTAAATGCTTGACAGGCTTCGTTTGCGGTCGCTACTACTCTTTTGCGGTTGCGAATTTTGAATTTCCATTCGAGAGCCAAAAATTGCAGGGAAAAATCTCGTTTGTGTCTAAAGGCTAGTACATGTGGCAGGTTGTCATTGGTTCTCTAGGAAAATATAATCGTTGCCCTTCAACTGCTAAATAAAAGTAGCGGTCGCAAATTACTTTGTGCATGACGCGACTGAGGACGCGAATTCGTCTGCTAGAACTTGCATTCTCCAATTCACAAATCGCAGTCGTTGCCAACTCATAACCTTTGCTATTTTTGTCTTCCAACGATCACTTGAGACACTTGTCATGCTCTGGTTGTGGACTTGCTGCCATCTTGAGTTACTTTGAAATTCGCGGTCGCGACTGAGGCATGACACACAGTGCAAATTCGTTTGGCATTTTTAGACTTCTTTTGAATGAGTCGCAATCGAGAATGGCTCCGCGATTTTGCTTGCCTAATTTTCAGCATGTTTTAACATGAGTCGAAGTTGCGAATCTTGGATTGCGATCGCTATTTACATGTTTTTTTGGAGTTTAACAACTCTTTTCATCTCTTATTGAGAGATTTATCTATTTTTGCAAAATCAACACTTATTTGAAATATTAGTGATGATCAATCTCTTTTATCAAGATCAAAAGAAGTTATAGACTTAGGATTAACCATACTAGTCATCCGAGTCCAACAGAGTTGTAGATAGACTAAGGTTCATTTTAGCGCTCTCAACTATTTCAAGATATCTAATTGAGTCTAAAATTAATTTTATGATCAATTAACTCAAAAAATTATTGATTTGATTATTTAAACCCTCATATATCTTAAATAGATGTGTGAAACATAGTCAAATATACCTCACCCATTTTTTATCTTCTAATTTTACCTTCCTTATCAAAATAACTACTAATGCTTAAAAAAAAAAAAGCAATAACATAAATTAACAAAGCTTTAAACCCATAAAACCTAAATGAAAGGCTCTTTCTTGCTCATTTAGGTGAGTCCTTCTTCTTGCTTATCATCAAAATTCTACTCACCACTAAACTCATCTACTCCTTCATTCACCCTTCTTTCTCCTGATATTTTAAGAAAATAAAAGTACTTTCCTTTCTATATCTATCATGTTGCTTAACATTCCTCTTAAAATTATTGATCAACAACCTTGAACCCTATCATTGTCACCTTTGACCTCAATAAGTTTGATTTGGTAGAAGGCATTCATACAATGTAGAAGCACTTATAGGAGAATCTAACTAAGTGTAAGGCAAGTTAAAGCAATAGGAGATTGCGAGTGGGATCAGACGACTGTATCTTAACTGGTATATGAGAACTAGTGAGGCGAGGTTTCTAATGGATGTGTATGTGTTTTATGATGCCATTTTGAATCAAAGGTATTCTAAAGGAGGTGGAAATGATGTTAGGGGATTTATAAGTTGCGGTTCAAATTGTGATTGTGCGTTTAATTGGTATGGTTAAAGGAGATTGGTTTAATTAAGAGGAAGAATATTGATTTTTATTTATGAAGATGACTTTATCATTTATAATTTGAAGATCCTAAGTTTATAACTCATACTTCTTATAATTGTGGGTAAGATATACACATCTAATTAAGTGAAAATTTGATTTGTTTTAACTGATTTGAAATAATTTGTATTTAATAAATTATGAAGTTGTTTTGAGTCTAATTGGACAGCTAAAATAGTTGAAGGGCTGAAATTAACTTAAGTCCAATTATAAGCACTCATCATGGGGTATTATTCCAATAGTGCGCTCAAACCTTTGGGCAGTAAGGTCCATTCACTAAATAAACTAATTCGAAGCGCAATTATCAAGCATTGGAGCGCGAATAGCGTCATCCATCGTTTATCCATTTAACAAGTACTGAACCGAGGGAGAGAAATAGACGTCCAAACATGGACCTTATCATTTCTCGACCTTTCTGCCCCACAATCTACGGGAAATTGGCGACTTGCCGAAGAATTTTACGTCCTCATCGCACTACATGTTACTCTAGTCCCAAAAATTACTGTCTCAGAGTGACTTCGGAGCTCCAGACGCCGGTGGGAGTGGCCGGCCAATCAAGTGATTATTCTCCGACAATTCCCATCCATAAAGTCACTGTTCATGACAGGCAACGTGGAGTCAGTCACGTGTTTCTCGTTCTGGAGGTACCGAATATTTCTGTCTGTTCCTCGGGAAAATGTTGCAGAAGATACAAATTTTGCCTATGAAAAAAGTTAATTTAGACCATAATCAATGGCAGTTGACTGTTAAGGACTGAAAATTTGTCGAAGGAGTAAATACATAATCCATGCCCTTATATTTTATTGAGCTCCATTGTTGTGTAACATAAAAATATATATCTGCGGAATTAAGTTTATATTTTTATGCAAAAGTGTTAAGAAAATATAGGTTTATTTTAATTTTTAGCAATTTTACTCTGTTTATTTTAGTTTGATTTATGGTCTATATTCTTTTGGTTTATTACAATGCAGGACCAGTATATATTGCATACTGCTGAATCACAGAACATTTCACTTCCATTCGCTTGCAGGCACGGTATCATTCACTAATTCACTCAATTTGATGACCTTGATTATTTTGTGCATTAGCATTTTTTCTACACTTTAACAATAAATATTCTCATTTCAGTTTTGACTCCGAAAGGTCTAAGTTATTGCACGCTATCCAGCAGAACCACATAAACTTTTATTTTGTTCTTTCTCTGATCTTAACACTCTTTTCTCATACTATTTTTAAAATTTAATCATGGTATGAGAACCAATTCAATCCAATTTAATGTTGATTGTTTGTTTGACCATCACTGTTTTTTTTTTTTTTTGTGCAAAATCACAAGAGAATTATCAATCTATGGTTATTTTGAACATATTCTTATCTCAGCCAAATCATCATGTTTTTGTTGATCCTTATTTTCAGCCTCGTTTTTCTTGGTTTAATTATTTTTTCATTAATGCTTGGCTGTTCAATTCAATTTCTACGCAGTTTAAATGCCAATGGTGATTACAGCTCATTTGATTTTTCCATCTATATCATTAACAAATTGTTTGCTTCATCATAACTCTGTGTACAACTTGAGGTTGAATGTTGAAAAGTATGATCCTTTTCTTTGTTTTCCACATCATAAAGTGCAAGTTATTTTTGTTGTGATTTAATCAAGACTATAATTTAAGACTATCAATTTTCTTTATAACACTAGAGCTTCTTAATTACTTCTGATTTGTCAAGATGATCCTTCCTCTTTGATCGACATAGGATGTGTTTGAGGCTGATTATCTAGGTTGGGTTTTGGGGTTATTTCTAAATTGAATTGGGTAGGAATTTGGGATGAATTGCCAGGATTTAAAGGGATTAGATTTCAAAATCTTATATTAATCAAGGAACAGAAGGGTGACAGAAGGGTTTGCAGGCTGTTTGTGTAGTAACTACAAGCAGGGTGAACAGTAAATAAAATAAAGGCTTTAGGCATCACACCCCACATTCCAGAGGCATCACATCGATGAATTGAATCATGCACCTCAAATAAAAAGGTAGTGCAACTGCTGAAATCTTTATTAACCAAACTCAAAACTGAATAAAGCATTACTAACCTGGGTATTTGTAGACATAAAATTAATCCTAAATCTTACAACCAGTGTAGCTAAAGGCGCACAAGGGGCTTGCCTAGGCGCAAAGTTGAGGCACACAAGGCCTGAAGCACCTCTAGACCTCCAAGGCGAGGCACGCGCAGGAGGCATAAAAATCTGTGCCTGTGCCACAAAATATATTATAAACGTTACGTCTTTTCCTAAAATACCCACTTATAACTCTTAAAATTAGGGATGTTTAAATAAATTTAAGTTATATAGGAAATCTAAAAGTTTTACTTTGGAAAGTCAAATATTTATTAGGGCATTTATATAAAAAATCAAGGAAATTACTAATGAAAATAGGAAACTAAAACAAAACAAGTTGCTGTTTAAAACTTTAAATCAAATTAAAGTAAAAAACATAAGCTACCTTTCTTCAATTCAAGTACAAGTATCAAAATTAAAATAAAAAATAAAAGAAAGTTGTCATTCGTCAACTCTTCAACACTCCAAGAATAATCCCAAACTATGACCAGCCAAAACAAAAACAAGTGAGTGCTTTTTTAACTTTTAAACACTTTTTTTCCCATTTTATTTATGTATTTATTCAGCTTTTCTTTGTTCTATATAGTATATAGTTTTACACTTCTACTTTTTCTTCTCTTTATTTCTCAAGGTCATTCTTTTTGTTCAATTTTATTACAGGCAGGCAGCGTATAATTGATTTTGTTATATTCTTATATATGTGTTAGATTTCTAGATTACCAGAAAATTTTAACCTATTATTAAATCATTGATTATTATTTTAAAAAAGACTTGAGCGTCGCTTCACTCGGGTGAGCGCTTTTGTTGTGCCTTGCGCCTTAGGCAATCATAGGACTTATCGCCTTAGTTGTGGCTGGCACTTTTAACTTGCTTACAACTAAAGGACTTTAAAATCCAATCCTATGAGGATTGGACTTACAAAACAAACTAAAAAATAATTTATGATTTCTTAGACCAACAAGGACTATAAGAGTATAAAATTAAACATAAAGACTACTAACAAAATTTGAGCAGATTTTCTAGCAACGTTGAGAATTACAAATTGTGCCTAAATTTAAATTACAAAATAGCAGTTTATTTATTTAAATAGATCAAAAAATATAACTCGGAAATGAATAAGAAATACTCTATAATTTCTCCAATAAAGTCTCTATTAAACGTGAACCATAATTCTAAGCTTGAGTCTTTGAATTTGACTTTTGTTGAGTTCCTTGTTTGCATCCTTGATCCATGTTGATCTTGAGGGTGAGTATTGGAAATTATTTCCTATATTAGAAGTTCTTTTTCTTTACAGAATGTCTACATGTTCAGTTTATGTTATTTTCTGCTTGAGTGCAGGTGGCTTCTTCTTTTGTTATCATTGAGGGTAATTATCTATTTGGGTGTGTAGAGGGAGGGGTAGATTAGTAATGGATTCTTTGTTAGAGAGGAAGGAAAAGGTTTAGTGACACTATGACTGAAAGGGATAACTTGATGAGAGGCACGCGGTACGAGTAGGCAAGGCCACACACATGGCCCAAGGTAGGAAGATGAGTTCATGACTGTAGCAAAGGTTCTAATAGGTGTAAGGGGAATATGGCCGCATAATGGGGTGTGGTGAGGTAAATGTGATTAAATAATTTGATGTGAGCAGTTAATGAAGTGAATCTTTTTGGGAGAATAATGAATGTAGGGAGCTTTCTCTGGAATTCTAGCGAACTCGCTTTTTGGAGAGGTATATAAGCGGTAAGTGGCTCTAGAGCCATTGATTTCATACCGAATGTCATTAGCTAAAGTGAAGGGTTAAAGTATGTTCAGCATGGACTCTAGTGAAGTAAGACCCAGTGCTTCAAAGATCATTTATGTAATGTAGCCCGAGTCATATCTTGAAGGAGCCAATTCTCCCAAGACATCACATGTGGGGCACATTGGTACACCATACAAAATAAACATTAAGTACTTGGAGGGATAATTTTATGTGTGATAATTTAAATGGGTGTTAAAAGGAGGAATAAATGATGCTGATAATGTTGGTACATTGTTACATTATATAAATAAGCATATGATTACTTGGAAGGATAATTTTATGGATGATAATTTCAACGGGTGTTAAATGGAGGAATAAATGATGATAATGATAACATTGGCATATTGGCACATTATACAAATAAACATTGATTGTATAGAGGGATAATTTTGTGACTAATAATTTCCAGGGGTGTTAAAAGGAGAAATTAATAATGATGAAAATGATTATAACAAGTTAGATTATGAGTTTTTTTTTTTTTTTTTTTCTGGTGGTAAATACACATTCCTGCAGGTGTTTGTAAGACAATATACAATTGAAGGAAAACAATGACAATGTTAATAATAAAAAGTAGAATTCTTTTGTGGTAAATAAGGTCATCTACAATGTGTTTCTAAGACAATATATAATTAAATAAAAACAATGCAGCAGTTGAAGTTTTTGTGTCCATGGATGTAGCCCATTATGTGACTAAACCACTTAAACTTATGTTTTGTTCTTTTCCTAATTTTAACAAAATTTTCTTATATTATTTGTCTTGTTCTTTTTCGAATCCTAACACTCTTTACTCATATTGTTTTAAAATTTTCAGTTATCTCAATCAAGGTTGTTAACTCACTTTTCAAGTCTAAAATCAATGAAGGGATCACAAAATTAAAATGTGAGCACATTGTAAAATAATATGATTTGACAAGTCATGAAAATTAGCATTAAAATTATAACTATACATCTACAATGATATAGTTTTACTTTCAACTCTATTGTAAAAAACAATAAACAAGTAATATGTAAAATACAATACATATACACACAAACTTTGAACTTCAACATTTTTTTTAATTTTTTACTCTACAAATTTTCATATTTTGGAACTTAAAATTTCAACTCAATAAACAAGCATCTAACGGTCATATAGTAAACATCCATCAATCTTCAAAAGTAGAAAGTTACTTTTAAATTGTAGTAAATTGGTTGAAATCTAAAAATTATCAATTAAATGGAGAAATCCACTCAAACCCACATTTTTACTTTTTGCCTTGTTACCAATACATTGAATTGGCATTGGTTTTGGGACATAAGTGCTACCATCCATGCATTTTACTAAGGAGAGATGTAGCATGTGGGAGAATGAGACCTTTCCATGATCATGTTGGAAGGAGAAGATGACTAGGAAAGCCATGGAAAGAGGGAGGACATATTTTCACAGTGCTTGATGCCTTTGTTATCTTTTATTTCTACAATTGCATTTCCTTTTAGTCTTTCAAAATTTAAAGTTGCCTAAGTTTTATATGGGAAAAATATGTGGGAAAAATAAACTCACTGATAAACTTCCGAGCTTATTTATTTTACCAAATTGACTCATGAGTTTACATTGTTTTTATACAGGGCCGATTTTTTGCACGCGTCTCGTTTGGTTGATTATAATATGTAAACTTGTAAAATGACAAGTGAACTTATGCTCCTTAACTTGTTTGACAGAGATCAATATTGTTAAACCAGCGAGTCAACTCATATGTTTTTACACATTGATTTTATTCGAAGTCAATTTGGTGTGTGGACAAACTCATTTGGTTGATTATAACTCAAACTTGTAAAATCGTATGAGTTGACTTGAGAGTTTAACAACATTAGCAATCTTAGTCTTTATTGTTCAAGTGCTAGACTACATGAGATTATTATTCAATAGTCACATTAAAGTGAAGAAAGCTCAAAGTCAAAATTAGATTCGTACCTAATTTAGTATGCCATGGACACATTACATTGAAAAGATATGGTGAGGTATTAAAGTTCTTTTCACATTTTTGATTGAAGAGATGAATCAAGGAGGTTTGGTGGGTTAACTTACCTCATTAAAGGAACACTAGTTTGTGATGCAATGTTTGAGATGTATTTTCACCATGTTTGGAGAGATGTTCATGAAAGGGATGGGCAAGGATTTGGCACGGGGAAGAAGGTCTGAGATTGAGCTTTCCTTTCTTTTAGCTTGGCCATAAGGCAAGTGATATTTCTTGGTGAGCTTCTTCTGCAATCCATTATTGTAACCATCCCGTTAAGATTCTTATAGAGCAGTCAGATTGCAGCCTTATGTGCTGCTTGTGGACTTCTATGCATTTGGTACAGATGTCATCCAGCTTAATCTAACTTTCAGATAAGTTTTTGGGGCATCAGATGCTACTGAGTAATTGAAAATGTGTGACTGAATAAGAATCTAGACATGTGAAGTTTGCGACCTGGCCTTGCCATAGACTTAAAGTCAGGCCTATTAGGAGAAGTGAGTTGGGGAATAAGGGAAAAAAACAGATGTAGTGTATTCCATGTCTTTTGCTAAAATTCATCTTTTTCAATTAGATAATTAATTTGTCAGGGGGTCTCTAAGTCTCTTAAAATGTTGTCCAACTTAATTGGAGCACATTATTATTGTTGTTTTGGCTTTCTTTAATTTTCTTGTTTGTAGTTGCATATTGAGTTATTTATGAGGATTCGTTGTCCTCCATGGTGTACTCTCCTTTGTTTCTCAATAAAGTTTCTGTTCTATTTAAAAAAAAAAAAATTCACATTATTGTTAATTTATATTTCTTTCTTCATATTGCATCGTTTTCAATGCATTAATACAAATAAGGTTCCTATGCTGTTACTAGACTTAAGACTCGACCTATATTGTGCATACAATGAGGTGCAACATGTATTCTCTCTCTTGAATGTCAAATATTGACGCTATGGAATTGATTTATTAATTGATTACTTTTACTTGTCCTGCTAGACTGTTTGATAATTAATTCTCTATGTAATTTTTGGTCCTTAAAGGAAAGGGCCATAAAATTAGAACTCTGCTGTTAATAGACCTTGCCATATTATTGGTTGATGAGAAGCTCTGAACTTGCAGGTTGTTGCACTAGCTGTGCTGTACGTGTAAAATATGGACAAATTAGACAGCCGGAAGCACTAGGGATATCTGCTGAATTGAAATCAAAGGCATGAGTCTTTATCTCTATTTAAGAATTTTTATAAGTCAGATGCACAGGACTGATTGATGGATAAGGCAGCTTTTGAGAGGCCAAATGACTAAAAGATACAATTGCCAATTGCATGAACTTTACTTGTAGTCAATCCTTTTCATATTCTTAATTTGGAGACAAGGGTGAAAGTTTTTAGCCAAATGACTAAAAGTCACATAAAAAGAAAAATATTTTACTGCTAAACTCAAGCAAATTAAAGCTTTTTTTTTTTTTTTAACCTTCCTCCTTATCAGCTTCCATTGGTTGGAGTGTCAACAAGTGCCAGAGATTCCTCTTCTTTCAACATTGCTTCCCTCATCATTCACTCAAAATATCTCTGGCCTAGAATCACTGCATTAAAGCTTTAGACTTTGCCTTCCATTGTTGATGATTTTCAACAAATGATTACCAAAAAATGTTTCCTAGTCCAAAAATGTCAAGAAAGGCTCCCCTCGGCTTTGTTAGTAATTGAGATGCAAAAACATGCCCAAAAAGCTTGGGTTGTTTGTTTCTTTATAATTCTTACTTCTCCCCTTGCTAGTGCAATTTTTTTTCAAATAGAAATCCATATGATGGTGCTTTTTAGGGTTTTTATGGGGGAGGGGGAGAGGAGTGATTTGGAGGAAGATAAAGAGAGAATGGACAAGGGTTGAGGGAGGAGGGGGGAGGGAATGTTGAGTTGTGGTTCATATTTTTTAACAGGGTTTTAAGTCGTGGATCTATTCGCGATTGAACTGTAGACATGTCAATATGTTACCATCAAAGTGTAATGATTGCTGTTGACGATATTGTGAAGCGTTTAAAAAATATAACATGACATGGCTTGAATTGACCATATTGGATGTATAACATGGCTTGAATCATCTGTATCGATTGGGTTGCAACGGTATCAGACAATTCAAGTGTGAATTAAAAATGGCTATGTCGAATTAGAGAATATGGTTCCAAAACATGTTATGCATGTTACGCATCATGTCGTAATGGCCGTAATGGTAATATTTTAAACTATTTTTATTAAGGTAGAAATTATTGTTCACTAGTTCTTTGATATGGGAGAGGGAGTTCTGCAACAAAGTACGGTTTAAATGGTCTAGAATGGTTTTTATTGTTATGAGTGATTATGTAATATGGGATTTTACAAATCCTATAAAAAAAAAGCAGGTGATTGTCCATGGGCATAGGAATCCTTGTTGAGCCATGTAAAATGTTATTTTTGTTGTTGTCTCTTTATTTTCTTATTTTTGTTTGTGTTTATTGTGGTTTTTTGGCTAATAAGAAGAATGGGAAAGAGGGAAATGATTAAAATAAAATATAATTAAAATTTTTAATTCCAATAACTTATTAAAACTATCATTTGAAATTTGAGTAATTGACTTAAATTTGTTACCAATGTCTCTGATTACTCATCTAAAAAAAGTTGAAAGAACTTGCTAAAATTAAAAAGAGAACTTGCCAAAACTGAAAATGTGAGTGAATGTTTGAATTTGTTCAGTCATTTTGGAAAATAAAGAAATTGAGAGTTTGGCTTGTACCAGTATGCAGACATCTCTCTAGCGCTAATAAGGAATTCAAGAAAAGTCAAATTCAAAGATTCAAATTTTTAATTATGGTTCAGATTTAATAAGGGTTTATTGGAGACACCATAGAGTATTTCTTAGTGCTGTAGGATTATATTTATGGGTCTTTTAAAATGAATAAGCTGTTGGTTTTAATTTCACGGTAACTTTTTAATTTTATGTTTGGTGGAAAACGATGTCCAAAAGCTTTATTTTTATTTTGAGATCTTATTGGTCTAGGAGAGCATTATTTCCTTTTTAGTTTTGCTTGTAAGCCCAATCTTTGTAGGATTAGGACTTGCTGTAAAGTCATTATAACTCAAGGATTTTGGTTCAGTTTTTCGTCTATGTAAGCTATATAGTGATGGTTTTAATTCAGTATTCAAAGTTTGGAGATAATAAAAATGCCAGCAGTGATGCTTCTTTGGTTTGTGTGATGCAATTCATTCACTGGTGTGATGCCTAAAACTATTTCTCTTTATTTTACTATTAGTATTCACAACCCATTATTCTCACATTAAATAGCCCCAAAATCTTCCCATCCTTGTCTAATTTCAATTTTTTAATCCTATTACTTTCAAACCCTAAGTAATCATGCAAGTTGTACCCAATCGGGTTTATAAATAACCCCAATTCCGGCTTAGATGATCAGCCATAAATCTGTCTGTTATCTCTCTCAAAAGAATCTGATACAGTTCTAAAAGTTCATATACCAGATAACATGGAAAGTGAATATCTTTTCCCCATGTTTCAGCAATAAAAAAAAAGGACAGCAAAGGGCTTGTAATTGATTCTGTATTTTGTTATAGTAGTTAATTATTTGAGGAATTGCTCTGTTAAGATTTTGCTGTGCATCTTTATTTGACATATGATTTTTGTTTGCTTTTCTTTTGGTAGTCTTTCATTAAAGCACAGGTCAAATGAATGAAAGACATAGCATCCATTGTGATCCTAGATCACAGAGATACAGATATCATGTATATTTGACAAATAAGAAACTTCTAAAATTATGGAATTATGTTTACCCATTTTGTTTAATAAATGAGATTTTAGTAGTAGGTGGGTACAGCGGTGATACTTTTTTACTTTAATGCCATAAACATGCTTAGTGAACTCTTAGATGGTCCTTTTTTGGAAAAAAAAAAAAAAAGAGTAATTTAATTGTTCTTTGAAGTAATTTATTATTTAACAGGAAATTTTTTAGTCCAAATTTATCTTATTTTAGCCCATAATTTTCTAATTATGCACCTAATTATAATTCTGTGAAAATCTTAACTTCATATTGAATGTGCAATTCTGTGGTGGTACTTTCATCCTTCTTTTATGAATACATGGAATTCATATTTATTTTATTTTTAATGCAGGGGTATGCACTTCTTTGTGTGAGTTTCCCTTCTTCTGATCTTGAAGTAGAAACACAAGACGAGGATGAGGTAAATTGCAAAACTTTTGCTTTGACATGACTGAGCATTAGAAGTTTTCAATATAATATTCAAATGATAACTAATTTTCATTTCAATGGATCTTCATGCTTTTCAAAATGATATCCTCATAAGAGAGAGAGAGAGAGAGAGAAGTTCAAAACACAAGAAAATATATTGGTTCTATGTACTTCATTGGTACTGGAATTCCCGTTTGCTTGCATGAATGATGGGTTGTGATGAAATATATCGTGTGCACAGGTGTATTGGCTTCAATTTGGAAGATATTTTGCCCGAGGACCAATTGTAAGTCCTGCATTCTAAAACTATGCCATGGGTTTAATGTAAATTCAGAAGGAATTAGGATACTTATGAAATAAGAGATTAGCTAATATTTGAAACATTTTCTTTTGGTTTATCTTACTCCTGAATGGTTCAATGTCACAGGAAAGGGATGACTATGCATTGGAGTTGGCCATGGCTGATGAATAGGCAGTGTAGAAAATGGTATGGAATCAGAAAGTGAGGATTATCTAGTCTAGCATCCAAATGTTTTTTTCCTTCCCTCTTCATTTTTGCTTCTCTTTTGACCAATAATTATGAACACAATGCATTGTATGTTATGAATTATTCATTAGATGCTCAAATATTGCTGTCAGATGTGTAGTATGCTTGTCTATTTTATGTCATTGAATGATGTTCATTACTTGCAGGCATTTTCTCCTTCCAGGTTTTCCAGCACCAGCAATATCAGAATGTGGAATTTTAGTTACCGTTTCACAAGTTAGGGACATTAGAATATGTTTGATGTCAATGAATTCTATCATTTTTATCAAATTCATTTGCAAATTCATATTGTGTTTGGTATAAATGAAAATTTTATTTGAAATTCTATTATTTCATTTAAGTCTTGAAATTGGTTATAATTAAGTAAAGTTTTATCAAATTTTGATGGAATTTTTAAATGAATTTTAAAGTTGTAAAGTTTTTTTTTTTTTTTAATTATGATAAATATATTATTGGATAAAATATTTTTTCATTATTTTTTCTCCTTTCTACTCTTCTTTTTTTTTTCCCACTATACTGTCTCTCTTTGTTTTTTTTTTTTTTTTAATATTTATAAAAATGGTGAAAGAATAACAAAAGGCATATTTGTAAAAATGAAATGTTTTATTAAATTTACAAAAATTAAATATAAAATTTATTTTATTTAAGATAAAATGTATTTTTATTGTATGTTGTATCAAACATAAATATTCATTGGTTGTGAGAAATTTAAATAAAATAAATTCTAAATTAGAATTGAATTAGATATTATGTTGAGGCCATGTTTGGTAACGCACATAAAGTTTGTTGGAATGAGAATTACATGGCTAATTGCATTTCAATGTTTGGGTGTGTATAATTTATTTATAGTAATGTAGTGATAATTACATGCTTTATTGCGCACTACAATAAATCGAGAAATGCCGGTCAGTAAAAAAGGCTATGTAATCTGATTACATCACTCCACGTCATCTCTTTCACACCGGTGGAAAAGAGTTAGTACCGAAGAAGTTAATTATTGACTTTTGTGGTCTTTTTTTGGTATAAGTTCCGTTAAAGTGGTGAATAGCTAATTATTTCTATCATATTTTATTAATTTACTTTCCTCTAATTTATTAAAATATAAGAAATAATATTATATTATATTAAACAATCTAATATTAAATGGGGAAAAATAATGGAGAAAATTTTTTTATTTTTATCTGTATTAGCATTAATAAAATATGACAAGAAATAATATAATATGGAGAAAAGAAGATATAATATTACAAAAGATAAAAAAAAAAAGATGGAGAAGAAAAATTTTTTCTTTATTATATTAGTATTAATATAAACAATATAATATTAAAATATCATAAGAAATAAAATTAATATAATAATATAAAATATTATTAATATAATAATTATTACTAATATGATAGCATTTTTAGGTATAGTTACCAATATTATAAACATGGTAATGTGAAATAAATAGTAACGAAATATTATTAATATAACAATATTATAAATTTTTTATTAATATAACAATATTATAAAATTTTACTTATATAGTAATAATTAATATTATCAATATCATAAATACATGTTCAACTCACCAATTTTAAGACCACCAAAGTCGGAGAAACCATTGATTTGTATTTGATAGTAGAGGATAAGTATGAGGGGGGGATGTTAGTACAAGAAGATGGTGAAGGAAATAAGCACGCAATGTATTATCTTAGCAAGAAGTTTCTCCTCTATGAGGAAAAATATGACCAAGTTGAAAAGATATGCTTGGTAATGGTTTGGGCCATAAATAAGCTATGACACTACTTTTAGTCTCATTCAATAGATACAGTCTCAAAGTTGAAACCAGTTAAGTACTTATATGAAGCACCACCTTTAGCAGGAAAGTTAGTGAAGTGTGTTGAACCAAGTTGGTTAAATTTGGTCAAACCTCATTTTTTATTCTCATAAGTTAGATTAAAGCTTACTAATATATGTATAAAGTGTTGATTTTACAGAAAATAAGGTTAGAATAAGTTAGAAAGTAAAAAAGAAGCAAATTCTCCAAGTATCAAAAACTGACTTATAATTTACGCCCAATACAAGCTGATCACGACCAAGAAAGGTAGGTCATGACCACCACCTAAGAGTTGCAATTGTTATTCAATTTCAAAATGGAACCAAAGCTCCAAGCTAGTATGTGGCCAACATTACAACTAGGACCCTCAATGTTATATGTCAATTACGACCTAAATCACAATTGACACTAAAGAGAGCATGACCGCTATCACTGAACCAAAATGGATCATTGAAATAGTTAGTTCAAGGGAAAAATGATCAAATGTCATGTGTCACTAGTCGTTAGGCACATTATGAAGATCACAATTGAGAAACTGTAAATCTCAATGCTAAAGGTAAATTGCGACAACAATTGAGGTGTCTCAACTACAAAATCCTTTTGATGAGCATTAAATGCAAGATTTTCCACTATATTTTAGAGATTTTGGAGTGTTCTATTTCTAATGGCTACTTGGTGATTTCAAATTATAAATACTCCAACAAATAATTTTGAATACAAGAGAATTGTCATTTATTGTGCACAAATTCTTATAAATTGATTTCTCAAGCCTCTCATTTTTATTGCTATTGTTCTTTATTTGTTGAGAGCTATTGATTGCATTGTAAATGTCTTGCTTAAGCCATAAACAATTACAAAGGGTTTAGTTAGTTGGGTTCTTGATTTTAAGGTGTTGTGTGAGTTATAAACACAAGTGTACTTGGGTTTGGTGTGAGCCTAAACACTAAGTTAGGTGTGAGCTTATAAAATATCTTATGAATTTGTGAGATAGTAAAATACCTAATTGGATAATTAGGGAGTGAACGTAGGGTTTGTTAACATCTGAACTGCTATAAATTCTTTATCTTTTGATTTCTTTCTTTCCTCTTTTTCTATTTTTTAATTATCCTTTAACCTCCAAAATTTAAATTTACCACCAATTCAACTCTCTTCTTAGTGCACAAGGGCCAACAAATGGTATCAGAGTTAAGTCTCAAAAATTAGCTTTAATTGCTTGAGTAAAGATTATGGCCAATGAAGGGATCCACACTTACCTCAAACCCTACTTTGATGGGACCTATTATGCTTATTAGACGTATATAATGGAAGTATATCTATATAGTGACATTGATTTATGGGATAATGTAGTGAAAGAATGAAAACCACTACCAAAATGGTGGATGGGTTTGAAGAGCCTATCCTAAGAGAAGAATGTGTTGAAGCATATAGGAAGGCAAATGGTAAGAACAAGAGGGCAATGACAATCATTCTTAGTGCTTTCTCAAGAGTATAAAGTGAGAGAGTTCAATATTTAAACTGCCTATGGGATTTGGAAAGCTTTAGAAAACTATTATGAAAGCACCATGCAAGTCAAGTAAAAAAGGATCCACATACATGTGATGGAGTATGAGCTCTTTATGATGAAGGCAAATGAAAGCATTACTGGCATGACCAATAGGCTTCTTGCTATTTTCAACAACAAGAGGAAGCTTAGGATACATGTATCCAAGGAGGATGTCAACTTTAAGATTCTAAAAGCTCTTTCGTTTAGCAAGTTTGGAGCTAGAGTTATCGATATAGAAGAAGCCATTGGAGACATTAGTAAATTCTCAATCGTTGTCCTTATTGAAAGCTCTTCACTCATGAAATGGCAATCAAGAAGGATGAAGAGCTAAAAAAGATGAGAGAAAAATAAGAAAAGAAAACGCTTGCTCTCAAATCTACCATAAAAGAGCTAGAAATTGAGGCAAGCACTAGTGACTTCGATGAAAGTGACCAAAAAGAAGAAGCATTTGTCATGCTATTAAAGAGGACCAAGGAGTTAACTAGGAAGAGAAGAGGAAGAAGAAGCCTAAGAATGACATCATCCAATTGTAATAAAGAGATGAAGAACGATGTGACTATTTGATGCATAATTTACATATATTTCATGACTAATTCCTTTCAAATATTGATGATATTATCTTAATTTTTAATATGAAAAGGACTAAAGGAAGTAAATTTGTGTTTTGTAGGGTTAAAAAGGAGAAAAGAGGACAAAGAGCAAAAAAAGGCAACATAAGTTCTAGTTTTGAGTACTGTTTAATATTTTAGGCATATCTCCCTCTATAAAGCCTCTAAGGAATAAGACACTTAGTACTTAATCTCAATCATCGTGGGAGTGATATCCATACTCTTATACATTTTATTACTTGATGACTTGTGCGCTTGCAGTTCAAAGGGTTATTTAAATAACACTAACCCATCATCGATGAATTACTATGAATGTGGCAAACAAGGGCACATCAAATTTGATTGTCCCAAGCTCAACAAGAAGAAGCATAAGTGAGATACGAAAAAAAGAAGAAGGGTTTCAAGGCCAATTGGAATGATGACTCAAATGAAAAAGATGACGAAAATGAAGTTGCAAATTTTTATTTCATGCCTCCAGATGACTCTTTTAATGAGGTAAGTTCCTCTTTCCAATCTTATGATGAAAATAGTCTTGATGATGAGGATGTTGAGCTACTATAAGCTTTAGCCTTGAGAAGTGATAAATACCAATTTAAAATGAAGTTTAATAAGAAAAAAAAAATTCTCAACAAAAGGGGGATTTTAAGAGTTTAAATGAACTTGTCTCTAGCTTGAGATCATCTAATGATGAACTTAAGATATCTTTAGAATAAATTTCTAAAACCTCTTTTCATGAGTCTTTAAGTAAAAAAAATGATTCTTTGAAGTTAAAAGTTATTAAATTAAGAAATTCTATCTCTAAATTTCATAAAAGAAAGGAGGCCTTATACATATTAATTATTTCACAAAGGCCACCCATAGTAGATATGACTTAACCTATGATAGAGCTTTTACATCCACATATTCTCCTCCTACTTTCATTAAAACTTCTACATCTTAAACTTTTACCATATAGGTTGTTGAGAAGAGGAGTACTCCAAGTATTAGACTGCCCAAGCCTAAGGGCAATGGGAAGACACCTTAAAGCTTAAGAGCTAAACCTTCTAGAGCTAATTATGTATACATATGCAATAAGAGACATACTTAAAACTGCACACCTTCTCCTCATCACACTTGCTTTTACATACATATAAATGGTATTTATATGAAAAAACCCTCCACCTATACCAAAGTGGCTCAATAGAGGAAAACTAATAAGTCTAAACTCCAATGTTATTATTGCATGAAAATTATATATATATATATATATATATATATATATATGTTTTGTTACATTAAGAAGGCTCATCTCAAACTTGAGGATCTTTCCAAGCCTAACCCTCAAGGACTCAAGTATGTCTGGGTGCATAAATAAAGATGATTTCTTTTTATTATGTAAGAATGCTTTAAATCCACCAATAATAAAAACACTCGACATGTGGATAGTGGATGCCTTAAAGATATGATTGGAGATCTTAAGCTCTTTACATTCATTAAGGAGAAGCAAGATGGGAATGTCACCTTTAGGAACAATGCTAAGGGTAAGGTAATTGGCATTGGTTATATTGGTAAGAAAGGTTGCCTTTTTATTAATAATATTCTTCTTATTAATGGTCTAAGCATAATTTATTTAGTGTAAGCCAATTATATGATAAATTTAATATAGTTTCCTTTAACTCTAGAGAATGTTTTATCATTAGACAAAATAGTCTTTAAGGGTGAAAGGCAAGGAAATAACTATATAGTTGACTTAGACAATTTAGTTAATCAATGTTTTAAGTGTCTTACTTTTATTAACAATGAGTCTTGGCTTTGGGATAGAAGACTTAGGCATACAAGCATGGACCTTTTTCAAAACCTCTTCAAAGGAGAATTAATAGATAGTCTTCCAAAGCTCAAGTTCATCAAGAATAAGATATACGGACCTTGACAAATTTGGAAGCAACACCAATCCTTTTTCAAAGCCAAAAATGTATGGACTTGGTTGGACCAACTAGGAATGCTAGTTTAAGAGAAAAACATTATGCATATATGTTTATTAATGATTACTCTAGGTATACAACGATTTGTTTCTTGACTTATAAAAATGATATTTTGGATGCTTTAACACAATAGGCTCTATACCCAAAGTCTCAGCTACTTCAGCCTGTTTGCAACTCTCGAATGTAAAGGGCCATCTACCCTAAGCCTCGTGATGTAGAATTATCCCAACGTGTGCCTCATGGAGAGGAAAAGCCCTGATGCACATCTCCAACAGTGAAATCATCCCCAGTAAAGTCTCGACCATCCAGGCCTAGTATCCCATTCCTTTTGTCATGAGCTACATTATAGGCCTTAATGCCAACGCTCACTGGTACTCAATACCTTTTAAGTTTAATGCTTAAAACATGTAAAAGGGACAATGATAAGGCATAGGTCAAGCATCTGGCCACTCCTATTAGAGCAACGTCCATTCCCTAAGATATAACTCTCTAATGGAGAGCCTCACTAGTAGTCATCACCCATAGGAAACGTCTTCAGTCTCAATGACCTATAGTAGCCACCCCTCAATTAGGCCCCTTTAGTCCATATGAAGTTGTAAAAAAAAGAATAAAACATGCCATTGTAAGTATCCAACCAAACTCAAAAATATTACAAAATTGACAACTTGATTTTTATTTTTACAGAACAAACGTACTTGGGCCATGGTCAGCTTGTTCAGGTGATTATGCTTAACCCCCACTAATGACTCGTAGTGGTGCATGAAACTACATCACATGAAATAAGGATATCATCCTTGTTAGATATGTGTCCTTGGCCAATTCTTGTAATGAATATTTTCTTAATAATGTCATGGTTGTATTTTTATTAAATATCTCCTTTGTTTGCAGCTAAATGATAAATTGCATGAATAGTTAACTCTACATAATGTCATCAAGTATATGACTTGATAGTAAAACTTTTAGGTGTAAAGAATTATATTTTAAATTGTCCCTAGTTAGTCATTATTGTTGAGACAATAATGAATAAAAGCTAGTATGTGTTTTGATTGATGACTATATTTTATTAGTCATGGATATGAGATATTAAGTTAAACACATAGATTCATGTTTATGAAATATTGTATTGAACCAACTGGCTATGAGAACAATACATGGATAAACTATCATAAGTGATTCTTATGAAATAGTATTAACTTAATCCTCTAACCTAAAATCACTGTGGATTTTCAATATGATGAACTTTATATTTTGATACAGTCTAGCATTATCTTTCATCTGGTAATTATTTAAACTGATATTGGATGTAGTAAATCTTATAGAGGAATATGAGTGATTGAGAAGGAATTTGTCTCTCATGTATTAATGAGAAATATATCTCTAGGCCCTTCAATAAGTTAGAATGAATAGATTGCATGACCATATAAAGATGAATTGAAAAAGAATTGAACTATATAATGATGACTTGGTCCAAGCCTTATGTTCAATTGAGATATAATGTGACAAAAGGATTACTATACTATCTGCAAAAATAGGTTAGGTAGGATTATTGTCCGTCACATAATTTGGGTAGTCATAATGTCTTACTAGAGGCCAGTTATGACTTATGAGTCAAAATAGGTTTTAGGTTATTGCCAATATTATGTGAACCCACAAAGTGGCATACATAGACTGGGCCCAAAATGAAATTAGATTGTATTACTCTCTCTATTTATAATTAAAATAATTAGAGATATTATCTAAATTATTTAGATATTTATTTCATTTTAAAGGTTTAAATGAAATAAAATATCTATTATTTAGATATTTATTTTGTTTTAAAGGTTAAAATTAAATAAGATAGTATCTTATCTATATCTTTAAGATATAAATTTGGCATAAATTTCTTAACGATTAAGACATATATGTACGTTTTAGGGTTTTCTAAAACACAGAACATTCACATTTTTTAAAAAATATTTTAGAGAGAGAAAAAAAATCTTAGTGATAACACACTTTCGATTTGGAAAGAGCCTATTCATGTGGATACATGCAAAGGGCGATCATCATTTGGTGACATCTTGATCTGACTCTAAGCTCGAGGTTTAGTGTTATTGATGTAAACCACCTCTCTACCTTTCAATGACCTTACATCTCTTATTTCAATTGATGAGGTTTTAACATCCTTTTTTTCAATTTAATCGAATTACATGGATCCTTAGTGAGTTTTTTATGTAAAAATTTTTATTTTTTCTATTGTGCTTGTTCTATAAAACCCAAAAAGTGGTATCAAAACCACTTGCGAATTTGATTAAATTGATTTTGATATTGTTTTGTGTATAAAGGTTATATGTATGAACATGGGTATGATCATTTTAAAAATCATTTCAAAAAGGTTTAATGTAAAACAAATTAGTTTAAGGGCGATTTGTTTAATATACATGAAAAACAAATGGAGCGGCACTGGTGATCTATACAAACAATACTTATATGTATAGACAACCCCCAGTATATAATGGGTTTAGCTAGCCTTACTTCTCATTTGTGCCATTTTTCTCCATTTTTCTTTCTTTTAGTAAAAGATCTCTAGACTTAGAGCTTTTAGATTCTTTAACTCATATTTACTATGGAGCACTTTGATGACCATATGTACGATACTCCCGTGGACTTCCCTAAAGGGGATGATGTAATCTATGATGTAATAAAATCCTTGATTGCTACTTTGGACTTTAAGTTGGTATCAACCTTTTAGCTTTAGATGGAGTTATGGCAACCCATGAAGGGGTGAATTGAGTTGTAAATAAAAACACAAACACATAAAAGATAGAAGCAATCACACAATCAATAGAACAATTTATAGTGATTCAACAATATGCCTATTCCACTCCCTAAGCTTCCACTTAAGCCTTTCTGTTCTTTTTTCACGCTTAAGAACAAAACCTTCCTTTTCTAGGCTAAGGAAGAGTTTTCCCCTTTTAGGCTCAAGGATAACCTTTACAATCACTCTTTTTTACAAGGAACAAGAGAGCCAACCTAACTCTTTTGTATTTTCTAAGGTACAATACCAACCTTTATAACCACTAGCAAGGATAGATCTAAGCAGTGTCAAATGCCTTTCAATTAGGCAGCAAATATACTTTTAGTGCTCAAGAAAACCTACTCTTAAAGAGTAACAAAAATGTTCTCACTCTACTCAAAATACAAACAACACTAAAAAGGGTTTCCATAATGAATTACAAAGATGTTGTAGTTATTTTCAAATGTTCACCAAACTTTCTAACCTATTTCTAGTCTTTAGAAATGCCCATTATATAACCAAACTCCAAAAACTAGCTATTAAAAAGTTGACGTTCAGTCTAACAACTTTTCGATAAAACTAGCCATTAAAGGTCACAACACTCATTGATACTGAGTAACTCCCATTGAACTTGTAATGGATACTTCCAATGCCCATTGATCCTCCTTCCACACTCATTATCTTTGACCCCAATGTCCATTGGAGTAAGAATAATGCCCATTATTGATTTTCCAAAAAGAATGAACTTGGTGCTTTATTTTTCAACAACTACAAAAATGATTCAACACTTATTGAAGATGTCATAATGCCCATTGAAAACATCTCAACACCTATTACATGTTTGTCAACCCTATTGGTTAGTCCAGAAAGTGTAACACAATTTAGGGCACTTTTTTAAAGCCTGTTGCCAGGCTAGATTGAGGCTTGTTGTAAAATCACAACGCCCTTAGCGAGGTCTAAAGTGCATAAATCAAACTATAGCAGTTCTCTAATGCCTGTTACAAATGGATAACGCCCGTTGTAAGGTCAAAAAGACTTTAGCTATTTGCAAGATTCATTCAATGCCTATTGTTCATCTTTCAATCCCGTTGAATGCTCTAATACCCTTTGCAAATGTCCAATGCCCGTTGGAAGGATCAGGCTGCAACACTAAAATACAAGCACTAGAACTTCTTTAGGTTTTGTTATCATTCAAAACACATTATTCAAAGTAGAGGAGTTAGACCAATGCCTTGGGGTCACATGTTCTCCAAACATTTATAACATTCTCTCCCTAGCATTCACAACAATCTCCCTCTTTTGAATGATGACAAAACTAAGATGCTTTGATACCAAATAATCAAAACTTAAAAACACAAAGGATACCAAATGTTAAAACACAAAACTATAAAAAAGATACCAATCAAAATGTCCACACAAGGTTCGATATTAAATATGCCACATAGGATACCAAATGTTGAATGATAAAAACATACTAAATGTATCCGAAAAAATAAGTTCAAATAATAGTATCCAACCAAATTAAGTGATGTCAATCAAAACACGTACTAATCAAAGCATCCACAAACTCTCCCCCATTTTTTGTCATCATAATAAAAAAATATATAAAAAAAACTCTCCATAAAAAAAAAAAAAATCCCCCTTTATAAACATTTAAGCCAATTTTCTAAAAAACAAAGCAAATAAAAACACTAATCACTTAGAGAAAACTCCCCCCTATCTATATGCTTTCTTCTAATAAATCTTTGAAGATAATCAAACAATAATCCAATTAACATTTTTTTGGGCTCACATGTTCTATCCACATGTTGATAAAAGCAAGAGAGGAAGGATAGTCACTAAAAATACATAAATTAAACTCCTCCTTAGCAAAAACATGTTAACCAAATGTAAGGGATAAAGATACATTACAGTTTATGATTTCCTAAAATACAATCTCCTCTTCAAATTTCATAGCTTCAATGACCAATTGATTCTCCATTTTAAGCAAAGGGTGAGGAGCTTCCAAACCTGCAAAATTACTTTCTTTGGTACCCATTTTATTTTTGGCTCCAAGTGGGTTGGCAACATAAACATATTCATCTTTCAACCTAGCATAACAAAATTATGCTTCATGGCCAAATTTTCCATAATACAAGCATTGCCAAAATAAATGCTCTCTTCAGCTTATTTGTAGAACAAGTGTGTGGTGGCATCCTAAAGGATTGGTGCCTAAAATATGAAGGAACCTATGCATTCTTGCAATACTTCGTTCCATAAATAAAGTCATTATTTGCCTTTGGCCTGTGAGAGTGTGAGTGAGAGTGAAGGCAGTTAATATTATGCTCACGTGTAATCTTTGTTCTAGGTAAAGAGTTTAGCACATTCTACCTCTTTGGCTTATAAGATGCATACGTATAAGTATGATTAGCCTTTTGCCTAGGCTTTTTAATTTATGCATGTGTTGTGTTGTGTTATTAGGCTTTGCATTAGCATAAGCTTTTTGTGAGGAGGTTTGTGATTCAACACCTTGGATACTAGGTATTCTAGAGAGTGAAGCTCTAACAAACACACTTTTAGAAGTGGAGGAAGAGGCATGATTATATTTAATGCATGTTTCACACTAGTATCTCTTTGAGAGCCCAAAAGTAAATCTAATTTTTCTTTTCCTTTAGTAAAATTTGACAGAGTTTTTCAAGTCCAAAACCTCCTTTTTAAAACTGTCATTTTGTTTGGACATAGTTTCATAAAATTTCTTTTCAGAATTTAACTCTTTATTTTCCCTTTCCAAAGCATCAAGTTTCTTTTTTAAAAATTCTATTTGATTTAAATATGAGAAAAATGCTTTTAAAAGTAATTCCTCTTTTTTCTTTTCTCAAACATTCATCTTATTTAAATAGCTCATCTTTAATTTTAGAAATAAAGAAAATTTCATTTTTCAAAGATTCATTTTCATTTTTCAAAATCTTATTTCTATAAAAAGATTTATCCAATCATTATTTATTGATTTAAGGGTCTTAATAAGATTTTCTACTATGAACATGTCTTTGATATCATCATCAAGTTCACATACCTCATTTGAAGAGTCCTTATTTGATTCATCCTCTTTGGCCATTAGACATCTAGCTTTTGCTTTCTTTTTAGCCTCCCTCTTCTTTATCTTTCTGTCGTAGGAGAATTCATCATCACTTGGGGATATGGAATTCATTAAACTTCTTCTCCTTCTTTCCTCTTATTGGTGGTCTTCTAGCTGCATTAACACACTACTTCCTTTGGTTTGAGTTGGTCCATTTTTGAAGAAGCTTCTATAGTATGAAAACTTAATGGTTGCCATGATCTTATCCCTCTTGTACTTAAGCTTCAAAAAAGGTTAGGCTCTGATAATAAGTGTTGGCTTTAGATAGAATTATGATAACCCAAGAGGGGGGAGGGGGTGAATTGGGTTGTAAATGAAAACACAAACACACAAAAGATAGAAGTAATCACATAATCAACACAAAAATTTATAGCGATTTGGTAATGTATCTACTTCACTCCTCAAGCTTCCATTTAAGCCTTTCTATTCTTTTTCCAATATCAAGAACAAAACCTTCCTTTTTCCACGCTAAGGAAGAACTATTCCTTTTCAGGCTTATAAACAACCCTTACAATCACTCTTTTTTTATAAGGAACAAGAGAGCTAATCCAACCCTGTGATATTTTCTAAGGTATAATACTAACCTTTACAATCACTAGCAAGGATAGATCTAAGTAGTGTCAAATGCCTCTCAATTAGGTAGCAAATACACTTTGAGTGCTAAAAAAAACCTACTCCTAAAGAGCAATAACAATATTCTCACTCTACCCAAAATAGAAGCAACATCGCAAAAGGTTTGTAGAATGAATTAGAAAGATGTTCTAGTTGTTTTCAAATGTTCACTAAACTTTCTAACCTATTTCTAGTCTTTAGAAATGTCGTTATATAACTAAACTCTAAAAACTAGACATTGGAAAAGTTGGTGTTCAGTTTAACAGTTTTTCTACAAACTAGCCATTGGAGGTTACAACAACCATTGGTACTGAGCAACGCCTGTTGAACTTGCAATGGATACATTCAATGGTCGTTGGTCCTCCTTCTATGCTTATTGGCTTTGACTCCAATGCCTGTTGGAATAAGAACAATGTCCATTATTGATTTTCCAGAAAGCATGTACTTAGTGCTTTATTTTCCAACAATTGCAAAAATGATTCAACACCAGTTGAAGATCTTGTAATGCCCATTGGAAACATCTCAATATTGTTGCATACTTGTCAGCCCCTACTGGTTGGTTCAAAAAGTGTAGCATAATTTGGGGCACTTTTCCAATGTTTGTTATGAATATGCAATGATTGTTGCTAAGCCAGATTGATGCTTACTATGAAACCACAATGCTTGTGGCGAGGTCCAGAGTACATAACTCAAACTAGAACATTTCTCCAATGCTCGTTACAAACAGGCAATGTCGGTTGCAAGGTTCAAACCTTTGGCTATTTGCAGCATTCATTCAATGTGCATTGTTCATCTTTCAATACTTGTTGAATGGCCCAACACCCATTAGAAGGACTAAGCTTCAACACTTAAACAACAACACTAAAATACAAACATTAGAACTTTTAAGGTTTTGTCATTATTTTATTATCATTTAAATCACATCATTTAAAGTAGAGGAGTTAAACTAATGCCTTGGGGTCCCATGTTCTCCAATCATTCACAACATTCTCTCCCTAACATTTACAGCACATGCTTTTTGTGTACCTTACCCAAGACGTGCTCAAAGAGAAGTTAGGACATGACATGTCGATTGTATATGACCTTTACTCCCATCTGGCCGGTGCAGCCTCTAGTGTGGTAGGTCCTTTAACTCTATCTCTTCTTCTCT
The DNA here is from genome assembly GCA_949677035.1 of Omphalea diandra. NCBI lineage: Eukaryota > Viridiplantae > Streptophyta > Magnoliopsida > Malpighiales > Euphorbiaceae > Omphalea > Omphalea diandra. The sequence continues at coordinate 28,060 of CATIWR010063471.1, forward strand.
TTTTTATTTTATTTTATTTCCCTTTTTGATAATTTCTCGAGTTTTAGGCACCATCACAAACTTTATTCTACATGCAAACACTAGGTTAGTTTTCAAAAATTCAAATAGCTTATAGCACACTCATCTATCAATTTTTGAAATTATTTATAAGCATGTTGCCTTCATTTTCATATTCTTATTATTTTTTTATCCCTACTTTTGGAAATTGCCTAAATTAGCTTTGTGAAATAATTTTAAAAAATTTACAATACATAACTACGAGACTTGATGATTTCATTTTGAATTCTTACTAAAATATTGTCAAATCCTATTGGACTTGTGAATTTTTTCAATTTTATGTTAGTTGTGATTAACTTTTAAAGACATTTTGGATTTTAAAATTTTGTGAATAAATTTATCTTTCGTAATTTTTCATAGAATTTTGCAAATATTTGCCTATGATGCTTATGAATTTAATGTTTTTTGCATATGCATTTAACATTACTTGAATTTAGCTCTTTTTATTTCCTACACCTATAAAAATATTGAAATTAATTTGAAAACCATTTAAATTTAGTCTTACATGTACCTTAAGGCCTTTCCTATCATATTTATTTGGAACGTTGCACATAATTGCGATTTCTCTTGTTCACTAAATCTTCATTGCATTTTGCATGGACCTGCATATAGGGCTCAACAAATTTAGTTTTTATATGGAATTTTGTGCAATCTACATACCTAAAACTTGTGATATTTGATTATTGATCTTGAATAAATGCTTACCTCAAATTTTATCTTTCACCGCGTTTTTCTTCATTCAAAGATTTATTTGATGTTTTACACATCTCTGTGATGTCATTTTATTTTTTTATTTGCTTATGGTGTGTGATTCAATTTTTATTATATTTTTGTTGTGACCATCTTTGCTTTCATCTGTGTTGTGCAATTCTCACTTTTCTAGTTTCTTTCTATGGCAACATTTGTTTTAGTAAGGGGAGTGGAGCTATGATGCTGGCTAATTTCTGGTTCAAGTAGCTATTTTCAAGTGTGGTAGCACGACTTGAGGAGATCGGTCTCCTGCCATTCTCGTAGATGCTGCAGAATAAGCCTCTATGGAGCAATGCAACTATTATGCAAACTTTGGTAGAGAGGTGGATAGATACTACCCATGACTAAGATCTAGTGTTCAAGGATTCTATTATCCATTCATATGAGGGTCTTATTGGAATGTGTGGCAAATGTAGCAACCCAAAAGGGAGGTGAATTGGGTTGCAAATAAAAACACAAACAACTAAAGCGGAAACAACAAACACATAAATCAACATAAGGATTTATATTAGTTTGGTAACTTGCCTACTTGACTCTCCAAGCTTTCACTTAGGCCTTTCTATTCTTTTCTAGGCTCAAGAATAAAACCTTTCCTTTTCTAGGATAAGGAAGAACCTTTCCTTTTATAGGCTCAAAGACAACCTTTCCCTTGGTATTTTCTATGCATAATACCAACCTTTACAAACACTAGTAAGGATAGATCCAAACAGTGTCAGTGCTTCTAAAATTAGCTAACAAATGCATTATTAGTGCTCAAGAAAACCTACTCTCAAAAAGAGTAATAGAGTAATCTCACACAAACCAAAATACAAGCAACACCCAAAAAGGTTTCCACAAAGAATTGGTAAAACATTTACAAGTTGTTCACAAAGTTTCTCAAAACTTTTCTAACCTTTCTAGTCTTCACAAATGCTCCTTATATAGCCAAACTCTAAAACTAGTTGTTGGAATAGTTGATGTTATATATGATAGCTTTTTTACTAGCCACTAGAGATGACAATACCCGTTGTTTTTCATCAACCCTAGATGAACTAGTAATGGTTAGTTCTAATGCCCATTGTCCATCATTTAATACCCATTGGCTTTTACTACAATGCCTATTAAAGCAAGAACAATGCTCGTTATTTATTTCAAAAAAGCGTGAACTTGGTGCTTTATTTTTCAAACTTTTGCATAGTTACATTTCACTCTCTTTAAGCAATTCACAATGCATGTTAGAAACTCCATAAATGCCAATTGAGAAAGCTAACCCATTTTGAGTTCTAGAAGCTTTAGCTTAGGCTCGAACACTTTTCCAACACTTATTGTGAATATGAAATGCCTATCAGCACCCATTGAACTTGTTCTGACCCTTTAATGTTCATCAAGTCTTAAGGTCACATGTTCTTTAAACATTCTTCCTTTAGCATTCATCACAATCTTAATTTCCCTCTTTAGCATTAGTCAGGTTTGTTCATATCATCCAAAAACACTAAAGTACACATATTAGAACTTTTCTTGGTTTTGTTATGATTCAAAACACATCATTCAAAGTAGAAGAGTGAGTTCAGTGTCTTAGGGTCACATGTTTTCCAAACATTTTATCCCTAGCATTCATAACAATCTCCGCTTTTTTGAATGATAACAAAACTAAGATGTTTTGATACCAAAAATACAACTTAAACACATAAAGGATACTAAATTTTAAAACACAAAACTATAAGAAAGACACTAAATAAAATACATACCAATCAAAATATCCACACAAAGATTGATACCAAATATACCACATAAGATACCAAATGTTGGATGCTAAAAACACAGATGATACCAATTGTTATGGTATGCAAATAAGTGCTACCAAACAAAGTAATCAAATCATCCAATCAAAGCATCCAAAACTTCTCCCCCCTTTTTGTCATCATGACAAAAAGATATGCAAAATTATCCCCTTAAAAAACATGTTTTCCCCTTACAAACATATAAACATTCTTTTCCTAAAATCTAAACCAACTTCTTCAAAAATAAAACAACCATGAAGATACCAAAAAAAAGATCAAATAAAGAATGAAAACTCCTCTTATCTATATGCTTTCTTCTAACAAATCACCCAAGATCTTCAAACACAAATTTAGTTAACATAACTTAGGGTTGCATGTTCTCTTCATAAATTGAGGAAAGCAAGAAAGGATGGATAGTTACTAGAGATTCGTAAAAAAACCAAACTGATACCAATGATGGTTCATAAATTAAACTCCTCAGTAAAAACAAGTTAAACAAAAAAAAAAGGGATGGAGATACATTATAGTTAATTATACCAATTATTTTATTCTCCAAAAATATAAATTTTTTCAAAAAAAACTTCAACTCCTCTTCAAATTTTGTGGCTCTAATCACCATTTAATTATTCATTTTGAGCATGGGATGAGGAGCCTCCAAACCTGCAAAATTAAACATTCTTTGGTACCCGTTTTCTTTTGGGTCCAAAGGGGTTAGTAGCATAAATATGCTCATCCCTCAACCTAGCATAGCAAAAGTATGTTTTATGGCCAAAATTTCCATAATAAAAACATTGCCAAACAAATGTTTTCTTCAGTTCATTTGTAGAGCATGAGTGAGATGACTTCTTAAAAGATTAGTGCCTAAGACGTAAAGGAACCCTTGCATTCTTGACATGCTTAGTTCCATAAATAAAGGCATGATTTGCCTTTGGCCTATGAGACTGAAGGTAAGAGCAATTATAACTATGCACATGTGATTTAGATAAAGGTGAAGGAGTTCTAGCTTTGGTAGAAGCTCTCACAAACTTTGGCTTTGAAGTGGAAGGTTTAGAATGATCAAAGCCTAAGCCATGTCTATCTCTTGAAGTCTTTTAAGAGCCTAAAAGTAAATTCAATTTTTCTTTTACTTTAGTAAAAGTTGAAAGAGAGTTTTTCAAATCCAAAACCTCTTTCTTTTTTTTTTTTAAATCATCATTTTGTTTGGAAAGAGTTTCACAAAATTTCTTTTCAGAGTTCAACTCTTCATTTTCCTTTTCCAAAGCATCAGTTTTCATTTTCAAAATTTATATTTCATTATAATATAAGAAAAATGTTTTTAAAAGCAATTTCTCCATTTCTTTTCTCAAACAGTCAACTTCTTCAAGAAGTTCATATTTAATTTTAGAAATAGAGGAAATTTCATTTTTTTAACAACTTATTTTAGTTTCTCAAAATCTTATTTCTATAAAAGGATTTATCCAAATCATTATTTATTGATTTTAGGGTCTCAATAAGATTTTCTACTATGAACATGTTTTTAATATCATCATCAAGTTCACATACCTCATTAGGAGAGTCCCTATTCGATTCATCCTCAATGGCCATCAGACATCTAACTTTTGCTTTCTTTTTTGCCTTCCTCTTTTTTATCCTTCTGTTGTAGGAGAATTCATCATCATTTATGGATGTGGAATTCATTAAACTCCTTCTCATTTTCTTGTTAATAGTGATCTTTTAGCTTTATGGACATGTTGCTCCTTTGGTTTTAATTGGTCCATTTTTGAGAAACTTCCACAATAAGAATAGTCAATGGTTACCATGATCGTTTACCTTTTGCACTTAAGCTTCAAAAAAGGTTAGGCTCTGATACCAATTGTTTGAATGAGTGGCAAATGTGGCAACCCAAGAGGGGGTGGATTAGATTGTAAATGAATACACAAACAACTAAAATAAAAGCAATAAATATATAAATCAACACAAGGATTTATAATGGTTTGACAACTTGCCTACTTTGCTTCCCAAGTTTTCGCTTAGGCCTTTCTATTTTTTTTCCAGGCTCAAGAACAAAACCTTCCTTTTTCTAGGCTAAGAAAAACCTTCCCTTTTATCGGCTTAAGGACAACCTTTCCCTTTGTATTTTTCTAGACACAATACTAACCTTTACAAATACTAGCAAGGATAAACCTAAGAAGTGTCAATGTCTCTCAAATTAGGTAGCAAATATGTTATTAGTGCTCAGGAAAACCTACTCTAAAAAAGAATAATAGAGTAATATCACTCTACCTAAAGTACAAGCAACACCTAAAATGGTTTGCACAAAGACTTGCTAAAATGTATACAAGTTGTTCATAAAGTGTCCCTAAACTTTTTCAAATTTTCTAGTCTTCAAAAATGCTCTTTATATAACCAAACTCCAAAACTAGTGATTGAAACAGTTGATGTTATGTCTAATAGTTTTTCTGCAAAGCTAGTTGTTAAAGGTGACAACACCCGTTGAACTTGTAATGGTTGCTTCCAATGCCCTTTATTCAACACTAGTTGGCTTTGACTATAATGCCTATTAGAGCAAGAACAATGCTAGTTATTCATTTCCAAAAATCTTAAACTTATGCTCTATTTTTCAAACTTTGCACAGTTACTCTCCACGCTAGTTAAGCAATTCATAATGCCCATTAGAAACTCCTTTAACGTCTTTTAAGAAGGTCTGACAACTGTTTCGAGTTCTAAGATGTTGGACTAGGTTGGTTAAACCTAAGTCCTAGACCTCTTTTGATCTTGACAATAGAGATTGATAAATTTTAATACCCTCATTAAGTGTTGTTTTGCAATTTTTAAGCTAGATTTTCCATTATAAGTTGGATGGATTTCAAAATCTCCAATAATTCAAAGTTCATCCAAATTCATAGTGAGTGTATTCTAAATCGAGACCGTGAATCAGTCACAAGGAAGGATGAAGCTAGGCCAGAGAAATTTGTGAACAACTTCACTACTGCGACATATCCAAAGTTGGCAAAGCCCTAGTCACAGAAGAATTCGTAGTGTGTATCCCATCTGAGTCGCGATCGTGACTTCTATAGTGACAAAGGAAGGAACCAAAGCCACAACCATAGCTTGCCAAGTGACCCAGGTTTCCGTTGAAGATAAAAAATCACGAGGGCAAAAGTTTGTTCATGACCGCAACTCAAGCAGTTGAAGTTTTCTCTTCAAATAGAGGAATTTGCGATCTTAGTCGTACCCAAGGCATTAGTATCTCATGACTATGACTTTTAAGAGTGGTTAGAACACAATGACTATATTTTTCTAGATAACCAATGAAAATCTGACACGTGGACTAGCCGTTGACACAAATAATGTTTTTCATCAAAATTTTCTACTTCACTATGGAAATTAGAAATTCATGACTGCAAAAAGGTAGTAGCAACCGTGACTTCAGTCTGACAAGCATTTGATGTTGAATATGCCTAACACATCTTGGAGATTTATTGATAGTTTTAGTCCAACATCTCTTAGTGGATATGAGTTATAAATACTCCACCAAATAGATGTAAATGCAAGAAAATTCATTAATTTGTAGCGATACTCTTGCTGATTTGCTACTCATTCTTTCAATTCTCATTTATGTTTTAGTGATTGTTTGGTGTGAGCAATAAACACCATTGTAAGAGGTTTTAGTGTGATCCTTGAAAATACTTGTAAGAGGTTTTAGTGTGAGCTTTAAAAACACTTGTAAGAGGTTTTTATGTGAGCCTAGAATACACAAGTTGTAAAAGTTTGGTGTGAGCTTAGAAACACCTTTTGAGTTGAGTGAAATACCCAATTATAGAGAATTGGGTAGTGGACGTAGGGTTGGTTAACACCCAAACCACTATAAACTCTTATGTCTATTATTCTCTTCTATTCATCTTCTTAAACACCTTATCCCTCATTTTATTTTTTAATTGAACCCCAATTCAACCCTCTTCTTGGTGCCATAGGCCAACAAGTGTTATCAGAGCCAAGTCTAATAAATAAACCTTAATTGGGTAAGCAAAGATCATGGCACAAGAGGGAATCCACTCACATCTTAAGCCCTACTTTGATGGATCCGACTATACTCATTGGAAGTATAGGATGGAGATTTATCTTGATACAGATGCAGTGGATCTTTGGGATGTTGTAGTTAAAGAATGGAAGCCACCTACCCAAGTAGTGGATGGAATGAACTCATTATAAGAGAAGAATGGGTTAAAGCCCATAGAAGGTCAAATGGCAAGAATAAGAGAGTCATGGCAATTCTTCTAAGTTCTCTCTTAAGGGAAGAGATTAGAAGAGTACAACACTGCCAAACAGCTTATGCCATATCGAAGGCCCTAGAAAACTATCATGAGGGCACAACACTTGTGAAATCAAGTAGGTTGGAAATGTATATGATAGAATGGAAGCTCTTCATGATGAAATACCATGAAAGCATCACTGAAATGACAAATAGACTCATTTTTATTGTTGCAAACATGAAGAAATTTTGAAGGACTATCACCAACTGTGAGGTAAATACTAAAATCCTTAAAATTCTTCCATTAGATAAATTTAGTGCAAGAGTATCCAGCATTCAAGAGTCCAATCTGGAGATTAGGAAGGGTTCTATAGATGTTTTAATAGGCAAACTCTTAACTCATAAGTTAGCCTTAAAAAAGGATAAGGAAATGAAGAAATTGAGGGGCCAAGGAGAAAAATCAGAAAAACTTGAAAGGAAAACCTAGGCACTCAAATCTTCAACCAAAGAGAAGGAAGTGGAAACTACTTCAAGTGAAGAAGAGAGTGACAAAGAAGAAGAAGAGCTAGTAATGCTTTCAAAAAGGACTAAGGAGCTCATTAGAAGAAGAAAAGAAAGAAGGAACTTCAAAAAGATAACTCCTAATCCTAGAGAGAGATCAAATAAAGTCACTTATTATGAGTGTGGCAAGCAAGGCCACAACAAATATGATTGTCCCAAGCTAGAGAAGAAGAAGAAAGGGGATAAGGAGAATAAGAAAAGCTTCACAACTACTTGGGATGATAGCTTAAGTGAAGATGATGAGGATGAAGAGATTGCCAACATTTGCTTTATGCCTCAAGAGGACTCTTCAAATAAGGTGAGTACTTCATCTCACTCTCATTCAGATTATGATGACTTAGATGAGATAGATGAAGAGCTTCTAGAGGCTATTACTATGAAATGTGACAAATACAAGTCATAAATGAAGTCTTATAAGAAAAAATGTTTAAAATTGAAGGATGATTATAAATCCCTCAATTATCTTGTAAGACAAATGAAAGCTTCAAATGATAAGCTCAAAAAATCTATGGAAAATCTTTTCAAGACATCAACATCTTTAGTTTCTTTGAGAAAAGAGAATGACTCCCTAAAAGGAGAAGTCATTGAGCTCAGAAGTTCAATCTCTAAATTTCATAAAGGAAAAGAAGTCTTAGATACCCTAATAGTATCACAAAGGCCAACCTTAATTAGACATGGTTTAGGCTTCAATGGAGCCTCCTCATCCATATTATCACCTACTACATTCATTGAAGCATCAAAACCTCAAACCTCAAGTGTTGAGGTCTTGGGGAAGAAAAGTGCTCTAAACACTAAATTCCCAATGCCTAAAGGCAAAGGGAAAGCATAAAATGGCTTAAGGCCTACTTCAATAAAGGTCAATCATGCTTACGTGTATAACAAGAAGCATGCTCACACATATAAACATAAACAATTCTCTACTACTCCTCATCAGTCATGCACTTGCATGCACTTACATAACCAAAGTATGAGAAGGCCTCCTACTTATACTAAGTTTGTACATAGGAGAAAGACTCACAGGTCTAAACTCCAATGTCACTATTGCATGAAATATGGGCATATTAATATTCATTATTATATTAGAAAGGCTCACCTCAAATTAGATGACCCTTTAACTCCTAACCTCCTGAGACCCAAGTATGCTTGGGTACCTAAGAAAAAGTTATTTTCTTGTATTGTGTAGGGATTTATGGCAGCCACCAATAAATCAAGCAATTAGCATGTGGATAGTGGATGCTCTAAGAATATGACGGGCAATAGGAAGCTATTCATGGAATTGAAAGAAAAAGAAGGTGAAAATATCACATTTGGTAATAATGCCAAGGGTAAGGTAATTGGCATCGGAATCATTGGTAAGAATGGTTATTTTTTGATTGATAATATTTTATTAGTTAATGGCTTACAACAAAATTTGTTAAGTGTAAGTCAATTGTGTGACAAAGGTAATAAAGTCACCTTTGATCCTAGAGAATGTCGAGTCACCACATTAGTAGATGATGAGGTTGTTTTCAAGGGTGAAGGGAAAGGCAATACCTACTCAATTGACTTAAACAATTTGGCTAACCAATCTTTCAAGTGTCTTATTTCTTTTAGTAATGAGGCTTGGTTATGGTATAGAAGACTTGGACATGCAAGCATGGATCTACTATAAAGCCTTTCCGAAGGAAAACTAGTGGAAGGCCTTCCTAATATAAGTTTTACTAAAGACAAGAGATGTGGTCCTTGCCAAATGGGGAAGCAACATCAAGACTCCTATGAAGCTAAAAATGTTGTAAGTTCATCTAAACCCCTTCAACTAATTCATATGGACTTAATAAGACCTACTAGAAGTGCTAGCTTAGGTGGAAAACATTATGCACTAGTCCTAGTTTATGATTATTCTAGGTTTACTTAGGTGTCCTTTCTAGCTCATAAGAATGATACTTTTGATGCTTTTAAAAGCTTTGCAAAAAGAATTCAAAATGAAAAGGTTACTTCATTTCTTCTATAAGAAGTGATCATGGAAAAGAATTTCAAAATAAGTCTTTTGAAACTTATTGTTTAGAGAATGAAATTTTTCATAACTTTTCAACTCCTACAACACCACAACAAAATGGTGTTATAGAAAGGAAAAATATGACATTAGTAGAAATGGCTAGAACCATGCTCAATAGTATTCTTTACTAAATTACTTTTAGGTTGAAACCATTAATACTTCGTGTTATATTGCAAATAGAGTTTTTAAAAGACCAATTCTCAATAAAACATCTTATGAGTTATGGAATGGTAGAAAACCTAAGATATCATACCTAAGAGTATTTGGATGCAAGTGTTATAAATTTAACACCAAGGATAATCTTGAGAAGTTTGATTCTAAGACAAATGAAGGTATAGGTTTAGGTTATTCCACATCTAGCAAGGCTTATAGAGTCTTTAATAAGAGTTTTATGGTAGTTGAAGAGTTTATGAATGTTGTTTTTTATGAATCTAGAAAACTTGATCTTAGGAAAGGTATTTTTATTGATGATCATATAGGTGACTTTGAAAAATTAAAGTTATAAGACACTACAAGAAAATAGGATAAAGATAAGGAAGAATGTGAATCATCAAAAGTAGGTGAGAAGCCACAACATCAATAAGAAGTTAAGCCAAGTCAAGATCTACCCAAGGATTGGAGATTCTCCAAGGATCACCCTAAAGATTTGATTATTAGTGATACCTCTAAGGGTGTAAGTACTAGATCTCAACTTAATCTTTTAGATAATAATCTTGCTTTTGTTTTTTAATATGAGCCAAAATCCATTGATGAGGCTTTTGATGATGAAAGTAAAGTGATTGCTATGCAAGAGGAACTCAACCAATTTGAGAGAAATAAGGTATGGGAACTTGTTCCAAGGTCTAAAGAACACCCACTTGTAGGCTGCAAATGGGTGTTTAGGAAAAAGTCAGATGAGTAAGGTTTCATCATTAGGAATAAAGCTAGATTGGTTGCTAAGGGTTACAACCAAGAGGAAGGCATAGATTATGATGAAACATTTGCTCTCGTAACAAGATTAAAGGTCATTAGGATTCTTTTAGCCTTTGCATGCCATATGAATTTTAAAATCTTTCAAATGGATGCAAAAAGTGCATTTTTAAATGGAGTAATTAAGGAGGAAGTTTATGTTGAACAACCTCCTAGTTTTAAGTCTCATAATTTTCCTAATCATGTTTTTAAATTGAATAGAGCCTTGTATGGATTGAAACAAGCTCCAAAAGCTTAGTATGAAAGACTTAGTTCATTTCTTTTGAAAAATGATTGTAAAAAAGAAAAGGTGGACACTACATTATTTGTTAAAAGGCACAAGCATGATACACTTATTATATAAATTTATGTTGATGATATCATTTTTGGTGCTATTAATGAATCTCTTTGTGAGGATTTTGCTAATTGTATGACTAGGGAATTCAAAATAAGCATGATGGAAGGAGAGCTCAAGTTCTTTTTTTATCTACAAATCTAACAAACCAAAGAAGGGATCTTCATCTGCCAAGCCAAATACGCAAAGGAGATACTCAAAAAGTTTGGCATGGATACTTGCAAAGTAGCAAAAACCTCCATGAGTAGTACCATCAAGTTGGATAAAGATGAATGGGGTAAGATGATAGATGAAAAGAGATATCGATGTATGATCGAATCTCTATTTTATCTAACTGCTTCTAGGCTTGATATTATGTTTAGTGCATGCATGTGTGCTATGTTCCAATCCTCTCATAAAGAATCACATTTAAATGTTGTTAAAAGAATTTTCAAATATTTACATGGCACATTAAAATTAGGTTTATGGTATCCTAGGGACTCATCTTTTAGTCTCATAGGTTATTTGGATGCGGATTATGAAGGTAGTTTTTTAGATAGAAAGAGCACTTCTGGAACTTGCCAATTTATAAAAGAATGTTTAGTATCTTGGTTTAGCAAAAAACAAGTTTTGGTTACCTTATCCACTGCGAAAGCCGAGTATATAGTTGCGGGTTATTGTTGCACCTAAGTCTTTTGGATGAAACAACAATTAAAGGATTTTGGCAAAGTGATTGATCATATTTCCATTAAATGTGATAAAACTTGTGCTTTTTTTTGACATATTGCAATAAATTAATTATCAACAAGTGGATCACAACTTTGAATTTTTTAAAAACTTAATTCTTTTTTTTTTTATTTTATCTTTGATGCTTAGTAATTTGCGATCGCCATCAATTGTTCACGCTCTCGAATTAACGGTCCATGTTAACCAGCTGACAAATGTCAATTTACGATCGTGAAAATCACTCTCCACCGCGAATTTGGTCAAGATTTCAAATTTTTTACCGTTGGAAGTGCATATTTCCAAGGAATTTTTGTATGTTACATTTTTTAGAAATCATGGTCGTAATTCATGAATTCAAAGACGTGAATTTGAGTAACTGCCAAACCATTAAGTGATTTAACTGTCAATCATTTCTATCTCTTCATAAATTCATTTCTAGCTATTTACAGAGTCTTCAAATGGCTATAAATACCCTCAAAATAGTAACCATCCTCACTTCATCTAATCCTTATCATTTCTCCCTTCCAAATTATTCAAATTCTCAAATCTCTCAAATCTTCTCTAATGGCTCCCAAGAAAATTTTCAAAGCAAAAAAAGGCAAGGCCATTGCTCAACCCTCTGCTCCTTTAGCACTTCATCTTATGAAGGGCATTACCAAGGAGAAAAAGGAATGCTACAAAGCAAGTTCCTCCAAAACTATCCTCCCTAACAAAATCCCTTCAACTTTCCTGCTAGAAATGTTTGGGCTTGATAAAGAAATTCATGCATTCTTGTCAAACTTGGGCTGGATCGAGTTTTTCTTTCGGGATGAACCCGGATATGAAGAAGTGGTTAGAGAGTTCATGTGCACGATATAACTCAATCGCAAAGTAGAATCGAAAGCGGCTCAATACAGGTTAGCTTTTTAGGCTTTTAGTGATCCCCATTTTATTACATTTGAATAACTTTCCTTCCCTTTTAATCTTCAAGTCCGAGAAAATATTCTTTCATTATCTCCGCTCTTGATGTCATCTATTCTGAATTTTGGTTGAAAATTTCTATTGAAACTAAACATGACCTGAAAACCTCATAGCTAAATACATAAACCTCTTTAGATACTTCATCGTATCATCACCTTTTTCGTCAATGTTAGAGGTGATGGGAATGAGAAAGTATCGTAAAAAGACTTGGCCTTCCTATTCTACCTTGTCAAGCCCAAGCCAAAAAGCCAATTTCTTTTTCCATCTTATATCACAACCATCTATCGTTTTGTAGCGGCTCTTAATGAGGACAATGAAAAATTCTTCACTAAGAAACTCCTTCCATCCCAAAATTTTCTTGATCTTACTACCTAATCAACTCCAAAGCCATTCACCCAGATACATATGCCTATACCTTGGGTACATTTAGGGCTAAAAAGATGGAATCCCGCCAAAAGGAAGAGATTCATTATTGAAGAATGAGCCCTACCAATCCCTCATTAACCTAAGCCTACAACAAAACTGTCTCTTGCCACCATCAATAACAAATTGGATAAGACGATGAGGTTGATGATGAGAAGATTCCTTTTTCTCTCACATCTTTATAGTGACATGGTGGACTTGCAAGAGAAGTTAGGAGTTCCTCCCTGCCATCTTCTAGACTTTATTAAGTTTGAGGATACTCAAGAAGAAGAAGGCCATGATGGAGTTGAGGATGGAGATGAAGCAGAAGGTGGAGATAATGAAGAAGAAGAAGAAATTTCTAGAGATGATGATGATTCTTCTGCTTTCTAATATAGGATGTCCTTATATTTTTTCTTTTTGTTTTTTGAATGAAAAAATTATGATCCCACAACTTGTTATGAATATATATATAAATATATATATATATATATATATATATATATAAAGTGTTTGTTCTTTGACATTTTTTATCTTATTGTGATTGCTTTATTTCACTTTGTTATGCATTTGCTCCCTATGAATAATTGTCTATTTATTTTTATGCAATTGTTTTTTTCCCTTTACCCTCTTTTTGATCTTGCCAAAGGGGGAGAGATAGAATCAAGAAAGAATCAAAGAGGGAGGAAAATAATAGCATAAGTTGAGAGGGAGCATCATACTTATCATACTTAGAATTTTTTTTTTTTCAAAATTTTTACTTTAATTGTTTGGAAGTCATACTTAGAAAATTTCTCTAAAAATTCTAAGTTTATATTGCCATTCCAAATTCATAACTTCAAATTCATGCATTTACTTCCTTAAGATCAATCTAATTTGTCAAAATCAAAAAGGGAGAGATTGTTGGACTAGGTTGGTTAAACCTAAGTCTTGGACCTCTTTCGATCTTGACAATAAAGATTGATCAATTTTAATATCCTCATTAAGTGTTGTTTTGCAGTTTTCAAGCTGGTTTTTCCATTATGGATTTCAAAATCTTTAATAATACAAAGTTCATCCAAATTTGCAGTGAGTGTATTGTAAATCGCGACTGCAAATCAGTCATAAGGAAGGATGAAGCTATGCCAGAGGAATTCATAGACAACTTCGCTGCTGCGACACATCCAAAGTTGGCAAAGCCTTAGTCACAGAAGAATTCGTTGTGTGTGTCACGCCTGAGTTGCGAATGTGACTTTCACAGTGACAGAGGAGGGAACCAAAGCCACAACCATAGTTTGGCAAGTGACCCAGGTGTCTATTGAAGATAAAAAATCGCGAGGGCAAAAGTCTGTTCATGCCCATAACTCAAGTAGTTGAAGTTTTCTCTTCAAACATTATCCATCATTTTCATGTTCTCATACTTTATTAATGTTTGACCATATGTATTTATGCTTGATTTTGAAGGATGGTGGGATTATTGATATATTGACTTTAGACATAGTTGTATGCTAAGTCGCTTGACTTAGAAGAGAATATGGAATTATTATTTTTATGATTGATGGCATTTTGATCTTTTTGGGAGCCTTATCCTATGTTTGTATTCTTTTAGGGCACTAACCAAATTTTTTTTTTTGTATGTTGAATTGCATGTTTTATTTTAACTTTGTTCATTTATTGTTGGTTATGCATGATACTCCCATTTGAAACCACGAATGTATTCCCCTTCCCGTGGGGCATGCTTGTAGTGCCTTGGATATGATTTGCTTAATGAGTGTATTAGATGAATGTTTCTAGGACTGATAACTAAACTAATTACTAATAAGTTTAAAATTATAATTGGAAATAAAAAATGTTCAAAGGTTGAATCCCCAAATCTATATGGGTGTCTAACCTCTTTTCCATTTCATACCCAATTTTCAAACCTGATCTCTAATGGGATGAAGATGGGTTAAGCCTTCTAAATGACTTAGGTGGGCTTAAAATTTGTCCTTGTCTAGAGTTTTGTCTTGACTAAAGTTAGGTGGCAACTCGATGTTAAGTAAGGATAGTACCAATGTATTGTCCCGCCTTAGTCTTCCACTAACCCATCAATCATTAGAAAAGGGCTTTTATCATGCTAAAGACCTCTTTAAAGGTCTCCAATGATCCTAAATGCATGTCATATTTAAGGTTGTACAATGTATGAGCCCCCTTCCTTTTGATTCCCCATTAATCAATAAAAGATATAAGTCATGAGCAAGATTTCACTAATTCAACCATAACCTCGAAATCAAGGCAGTCACACTAGGTGTCTGTACAAACTCCTTAATAGGTTTATACATACCAATAGTGGTCTACGCAAACCACTAAAAGCAAGCAAGAATGACAAAATGGAATAATCACATTTAAATCACTTCAAATGATATGAGAATATATGGATATAAAGGAATATTATATATAGGGATAGAAAAAGAAAGAGGAGAACTAGATAAATGTATAAACCTAGTTATAGGAAGAGAAGAACTAGACAAATGCGAAGAAGTCTATTCAACTTTGTTAAATGTTTGTCCCTACTAAGAATGATGTGGATAGACACTTTAAACCATAACTAAACACTGAAAATACATAAAAATGGGTAAGATCATAGATCCTTAGTTTTTATATTCTCACTAATCATTTTCATAAGAACCTTAGAAAATATTATAAACAATTCATACAAAGGCTAAAGAAAAAGAAAGAAAAAAAAAGTAACTAAAAGTTGGAGAAGTGGTTTGTATAACTAATATGAGCGCCTTAGGATTTGGGTTTTTACTCGAACGAATGGAATCTTGCTTACAACTCTATCCTTTTATAAACCAACAGGGGATCAAAAGGACAAGGATCTTTACATTGGTAATGACCTCCAAGAAGTGGTACGTTTTTTAATCAATGAGCGATCTTTTAGGCCTTAAGTCCAAATTGTGGTCATCGAGGGGCTAAGTCGGGATAATACATTGGTACCATCTTTAGAAATTATAGAGTTGCCACCCGACTTTGGTTGGATAAGAATCTAGGGAAGGCAAAATTTGAACCTAAACTAAGTCAATTAAAAGGCCTATTTCATCTTTACTACATTAAAGAACGGGTTTGAAAATTGGGTATAACTTAGGAAAGAGGTTAAACACCCACAAACTACCTGAATATTGGGATTTAACCATCGAGTATCTTTAGTTCACTTTTAACATCTTGACCAAGTTATTAATTGGTCTAAGTTAATGACCCTAAGCAAGCCACTAGTGTAACTAAACCAAACCAATAATTAAAAAGGGATGGGGATCATGCATCATGACATAGAGAGTAACATACGTCTTATCATCCCATGAGTGACATACGTTTCATTATCCATACATCACATATCCATAATCATGTAAAAAAGGTGGGCATCATACATCATGGTAAAGGGAATGACATGCATCTCATTGTCCATACATCATATACACAACATAAAAAATGTGGGAGGTCATGTGACATGACATAGGGATTATCATACATTGTAACTACCATATTCATATTAGCTCTGATACCACTAAATGTAACGACCATGTAATGACCACTTGTTTACAAATCATGTTGCTCTTATACCAATAACTGTGATAATCGTGTTCATTTACAAAACTCATACTATTCATGTCTATAATCTGTAATGCTACAATCGGTACTTATCAGAGCACTCAACATCCGGGATTTGCCCGTCGGCCCCGCAATGTCATACACACCGGGATTTGCATTCTGCCCCACGTATGCTTGAGCCCTCTCTGATACCAAAACTGTAACATCTAAATTCATTTGTCAAATCAATAATTGTGACATCTATTGTTCTCATTTGTAAATCAGTTTTGATACCACAAATTGTAACGTCACAACGTGGCTACAGCTGGTACCTATCAGAGCACTCAACATCCGAGATTTGCCCGTCGACCCCGCAATGTCATACACACCGGGATTTGCACGTCTGCCCCGCATGTGCTTGAATCCTCTGATACCACCAACTGTAACTATCGTCTTCAGTTGCAAATCATGGTATTTCACGTTCAAAAATGCATACACATTAAGGTTTATTCATCATACATACATAATCCAATATGTATTTAATGACACATGTTTTAACTAATGTCAGGACCAGTGACCATGGCTAGTTCCTATCAAATGTATGTATGACACAAGGAGAGAGAGTTAGAATTCAGCCGACGACCTGCGTTCCATGTGTCTCTATGCAAAACTTTATGTACCAAAGTGTCCAAAGTCTATGCTTCAGTATCTGAAAAATAATTGTGATTCGGTGAGTCGCGACTCAGTGAATAAAAACAATAATCAAATTCTCATGGCATAATCTATAATCAAATATCATCAAGATACATTGCAAGTATAACAATTGGCTATGCAAGTGCAAATGCAATAGCTTTGTTTTTATCGTGACTGAGCAAGAAAAACATTGCTCCCGGGATATTCATGTGATTCATGTAACATATGATTTAAGACCTATTGGTCCATCTTCCTGTAATTTGCAAGTGTTTGACAAGTCGGTCACAATGCCCCTTTTAGTTCCATATGCAAGTGCTTAGTCACAAATGATATGTCAAGTAATCATTAAAAGCATTTAATTCTCACTTGGCCTATATTCCCATGTAACATGTAACAATTCAATCATATATACATGTAATAGAGTATAATCATATCACACAATTATCACATACACCCATTGAATCCAATTATTATTTCTACTCACACACATTGAATCCAATTATTGTTTCTACTCACCTTTTGATGTTACCGACCTTTATGGTAGGGCTTCTTCAAAGTATTAAGACCCTAGAATTTGATACATACATGGTTACAACTATGTCAAAATGATTATAAATGCTTGGTGCATGATCAATGCAAGTGGACCTATGTTTATGCATATATTCCTAATAGGGCAGCTTGAGCTTGCTACACTCTCACAACAATAACTCCTGATATACCTATCCAAATGGCTTGATTATTTTCTTCAAACAAACTAGACATATAATGGGACAACATATTCAAATTTTAGGTCAATATCAAACACACACAAAATGTGGTGAATTTTTAAGGTCTGCCCTGTTGTAATGTCATCTCAGTCTGAGTAGGTCTTACATTCTTAGGCATATCTCAAATTATACTAGTCCAATTGTAATAATATCATACCATCAGTTACAAAACATATAAATTAACATTTTTCATGTTTTACTCATTACCCAATTCAGTCTGTAAGGTCACCAAAACAAAAGACCAATCTCAGGCCAAGTAGGTTCATAACATATTGACAACCAGTCATGATAAAGGGACAATATCTCAGTAACCATGCTGGATTTGGCAACAATATTTCATAGGTATGTATATCACACATAAATATACAATTTTTAATTTTGGACCATCATCAAATTTTGAGTCTATGATCATCAAATTCTTGGAAAACCAAATTAAAAGAAATGTGGTGTGTCATCTGGGTACAGAGTCAGTCCCAATCAATGAGCCATATCTCTTTCCACACAGCAAATTAATCAAAACTGATATACAAATATTTAGAGGGAATATAACCCTACAAGTTTCATGTTTTTCACTCTGTCAAAATCAGAACATAAAGCCATCAAAATATAAGAAAATAGAAGACTGAGATCATCTCGGTTCGGATTTGCCCTAGTCCTACTGAAGGAGCCATATCTCTTCACACACATAGAATCAAGTAAAACTGTTTCATAAGCATTTATATGAGACATAAGGCTACAAATTTCATGTTTTTTACTTTCCCCAATTCCTCTTCTAGGGTTATAAAATCGCAGGTGCAAAATTCTGCTCTAACAACAAAATCAAACAGAATCAGCTCTTGTTCTCTTGGATTACAACTTCCATCCAAGAGCACTACCTCAATTACTCCATAATTCTCACTAATCATGCTTAACTAACATCTCATGAGAGGTTAATTCCAGTTGAGAAGAAGATAAATTACTTATCTACTGTCCCAGAATTGGAAAACCTTAGGCAGCTCACTCTTCTCCCTCTCTTCTTCTTCTTCTTCTTCTTCTCCTTAGGCAGCTCACTCTTCTCCCTCTCTTCTTCTTCTTCTTCTTCTTCTTCTTCTTCTTCTTCTTCTTCTTCTTCTTCTTCTTCTTCTTCTTCTTCTTCTTCCTTTCTTTCTTTTTCCTTTGCTCTGTCTTTGTTTCTGGTATAACCCACATTTTTCCCCTCAATTCTGACCCTGATTAGCAGATATAAACTTATTATAATAATATAAAATCATGGTGTTTCATTTCTATTAGTTGAAACGTCACTTTTCCTCTTTTAGTCTCTCTTCTTCACTCCTTAAGCACTTCTATCCATCTTCTAATTCCTAGATGCTCCTTATACTTTTAGATGAGCTCTCAAACACCATTATTTATGATGCCATAATAAGCACACAACATGAAATAATTTGTCATATAATTATGCAAACACTGCATATATGTTCAAGCATCCCAAATGCAACGGTGCAATTGTCATTGTCGTGTTTTTACAATTCACATGTCTAAATGATTATTTATCCTGTGCATATGTTCATGTGAGATTTCATATCATTTGATATAGTACATATGCTCA
Organism: Omphalea diandra; assembly: GCA_949677035.1. Lineage (NCBI taxonomy): Eukaryota > Viridiplantae > Streptophyta > Magnoliopsida > Malpighiales > Euphorbiaceae > Omphalea > Omphalea diandra. Next base: position 47,415 of record CATIWR010063471.1, read on the forward strand.
TATGTGATTTCATATCATTTGTGCAATGAAAATATTCATGTGATAATGTCAAAGAATAAGGATAGGTATGTTACACTAGAGTTTATGTTATCACTCGTCAAGAGGCTCCAACAGATCCTGGAGTTGTTTTTAGTACAATTTTTTTTTGTAATGTAGCTGCTTATGTTTTGATAGACCTAGGATCCACACATTCATTTATGTCTTTAGAATTTGCATCACGGGTGCATGTTGTAGTTGAATCTTTAGGATATGATTTAGGTGTTTTGATGCCTGCTGGAGGTAATGTGATCGTAAACAAAATATGTAGAACTTGTCCTGTGTTAGTGTGTGGTGTTATGTTGACTGCAGATTTAATATTGATGAACTTTAAGGAATTTAATGTTATTTTGGGGATGGACAGGTTAGCAAAACATCATGCAGTTTTAGATTGTCATACTAAAGAATTGATGATTAGATCCTTAGGACAATTAAGAGTTATATTTATTAGGGAGCGCAAAATTATTTCAACTTTTTGAATCTTAGCTATTTAAGCTTTTCAACTAATCAAAGAAGGTTGTGATGAATTTTTAGCAAGTGTGGTGGACATTAGAATTCCTAGTTTGGGTTTGGCAAATATTCCTACAGCGAAAGAATTTCCAAAAGTATTTCTTGATGATTTACCGGGTTTGCCACCACATAGAGAAGTTGATTTTAATATTAAGACCTTGCTAGGAGCGTCACCTATTTCTATTGCACCATATCGAATAGTAGTAGTGGAACTGTAAGAATTAAAGAAACAATTAGAAGAGTTGTTACAAAAAGGTTTCAATCGACCAAGTACATCTCTTTAGGGGGCACCGGTGCTATTTGTGAAGAAAAAGGATGGGAGTATGCGATTGTGTATTGATTATAGGCAACTGAATCGAGTAACAGTAAAGAATAAATATCACTTATCGAGAATTGATGACTTGCTTGACCAACTTTGAATAGTAACGGTATTTTCAAAAATTGATTTGAGATCTGGGTATTGGCAGTTGAGGGTTGCTGAGCCAAACATTCTAAAAACTGCTTTTCACACTAGGTATGGTCATTATGAGTTCCTTGTTATGCCTTTTGGGTTAACTAATGCACCAGCAACATTTATGGCATTAATGAATCGTACCTTCCAGCAATATCTTGATCAGTTTGTAATTGTCTTCATTGATGACATTCTCATATACTCACAAAATCATGAGGACCACTAGCAACATTTGAGAATCGTATTGCGTATCTTAAAGGAAAAACAACTATATGTCAAATTGAACAAATGTGACTTTTAAATGGAACAAGTGAACTTTTTGGCATATTGTGTCTAGACATGGTGTTCAATCTAATCCAACTAAGGTGAAATCCATTTTCGAGTGGGATCCGCCTAAAAATGTATCAAAGGTGTGTAGTTTCCTTGAGCTGGCTGGTTATTATAGACGATTTGTGGAAGGATTCTCCATTATTGCTGGACCACTAATAAAATTATTACAGAAGAATGTAGAATTTAAATGGGATGATCAATGTCATCAAAGTTTTGAGGAACTAAAGAAGAGATTAACTACGGCATCGACACTGACATTACCATCAACAAATGGTGGATTGGTGGTGTACACTGATGCATCAGGACGGGGGTTAGGTTGTGTATTGATGCAACATGGAAAATTGATAGCTTATGCTTCTTGAAAACTAAGGCCTCATGAGCTGAATTATCCTACCCATGACTTAGAGTTGGCAGCCATTGTCCATGCCCTAAAAATTTGGAGGAATTACTTGTATGGAGAGACATTTCAGATTTTGACAGATCATAATAGCCTGAAATATATTCCAACACAAAGAGAATTGAACCTAAGGCAGAGAAGATGGATGAAATTATTGAAGGACTATGATTGTACTATTGATTATCACCCGAGTAGGGCTAATGTTGTTACTAATGCTTTGAGTCGAAAAGCCTTAGATGTTGTTGTTGGTATGGTTGGTTATAATTTGACATCCTTGGTTAATCTTCGTGCTTTAAATGTAAAATTTGAGATTGAGAATGTGACAGCTTTAATGACCACTCTTTCGTTAAAACCTATGATAAATGACAAAATTATAGAAGTTCATATGAAGGATCCACATTTACAAAAAATTCTACAGAAGATATAGGAAGGTAAAAAGACTAATTTTTCTATTAGAGATGATGAGATGATAGTGATGAGCAGTTGAGTCTGTGTACCAAATGTTGATGGTTTGAGATCATAGATTATGCAAGAGGCACACAATGCACCATATGCTATGCACCCTAGAAGTACAAAAATGCATAGAAATCTATGGTCACATTTTTGGTGGTCAACGATGAAAAAAGATATAATTGAGTTTGTATCAAGATGTTTAACCTACCAACAGATCAAGGTAGAACATCAAGCACCAGCAGGTAAGTTACATCCTTTGTCTATTCCCGTATGGAAATGGGAGCATATTTCAATGGATTTTGTTATTGGTTTGCCTCAGACATAAAAAAGGCATAATGTTGTTTGGGTTATTGTAGATAAACTCACAAAATCTGCACATTTCTTGCCTATACGACAAACAGATTCACTTCATAGACTGGCTAAAATATATGTTGCAGAGATTGTGAGATTACATGGCATTCCTGTTTTTATTGTGTCAGATAGAGATCCTCGATTCACTTCTTATTTTTGGAATAACTTACAAATAGCTTTGGTACTCATTTGAATTTTAGCACTGCTTTTCACCTACAGAATGATGGTCAATCAAAGAGGACTATTCAGACATTGGAGGATATGATGCGAGCTTGTGTGTTAGAATTTAAAGGCAATTGGGATGATCATTTGCCATTAATGGAATTTACATATAATAATAGTTATCACTCCAGCATTGGCATGGCACCATATGAAGCTTTATATGGCAGAAAATGTAGAAGTCCAATTTTTTGGGATGTTGAAAGGATGAGATAGTTAGAAGGTCCTGAGATGGTACAAGATACAGTGGCCAAAATCCAAGTAGTTAGAAGATGTTTGCTAGCTGCTCAAGAAAGGCAAAAAGGATATATTGATAAACATAGATAAGAAATGAAATATCAGGTTGGAGATAAAGTATTTTTGAAAGTTTCACCATGGAAAGGCATTATTAGGTTTGGTAAACAGGGAAAGTTGAGTCCAAGGTACATTGGGCCATATGAGATCATAGAGAGAATTAGGCCTTTGGCATATCGATTGGAATTACCAGTAGAATTATCTCAGATACACGATGTGTTCCACATTTCTATGCTTCAAAGGTATTGGTCTGATCCTAGCCATGTATTATCAAAGCCAGAGATTGAATTGTCTGATGATATGACTTATCATGAATAACGAGTTGAAATTCTTGATCAACAACTAAAATAGTTAAGGAATTGAGTGATACCCATGGTTAAAGTGAGATGGAGTCATCAGTCACCTAAGGAGGCTACTTGGGAAGTAGAGGAACACATGAGCCGACAATATCCCTATTTGTTCTAAATTTATAGTAAGTAAAATTTCAAGGACGAAATTTTTATAAGTGAGGGAGAATTGTAACATCCTCAACCCAAATCATATGCATTTTAATTATGTTATATTTGAAAATATGCACTGGATAAATGATTTTTTTAGACATGTGAATTGGAGAAACACAACGATGACACTTGCACCCTTACATTTGGGGCACTTGAACATATATCTAATGTTTGCATAGTTGCATGGAAAATTTTTTTATGTTGTGTGCATGTTATAGTATCATAAATAATGGTGTTTTAGAGCTTAATTAAAAGTATATGGACCATCTAGGGAGTAGGAGATGGATGAAGGTGCTTAAGGAGTGAAGGAGAGGGACTAAAATAGGAAAAGTGAACTTCCAACCAATGGAAATGAAACACCATGATTTTATCTTGTTATAATAAGTTTACATATGACATTTAGGGTCAGATTATTGAGGAAAAATTGTGAGTTATACCAGAAGAAAAAAAGAGCTAAGGAAGAAGAAGAAGAAGAAGAAGAATAAGAAGGAGGAGAGGGAGAAGAGTGAGCTGCCTAAGGAAAGAGTCCTAAGGTTTTCTAATTTTGGGATAATAGGTAAGTTAATTTATCTTCTTCCCAACTGAAATTAGCCTCTCATGATATATTAATCACACATGGTTAGTGAGAATTATGGAGTAATTGAGGTAGAGCTCTTGGATGGAAGTTGTAATCTAAGAGAACAATAGCTGATTATGTTGGTTTTATTGTTAGAGCAGAATTTTGCACCCAC